>JAATNT010000273.1:0-37452 GCA_020137375.1 Fusarium chaquense | reverse complement strand
ACACCGCACCATCATATACATACGATTCGGGGAGGGGGGTGGTAGGGTGGGTGGAGGTGGTGTTCAAGGAATATGCGGATGATTTCATTTCGGAATCCACGAGACGAATGAGGAATGTAATGCCAGGGCAGAAACGAAACGAAATGAGCGGGATGCTGATGAGTCATCGGCGCATTTTGCCTCTTCTCGTTCTTACATGCGGGACAGCTTTCGGCCGTGCTCATGCCTGTTCACTGGCTCTGGATGTTGCTCGAGGATTCAGATCACGATAAGGCAGGAAAGGATTTCCAAAACAAGACCATGAATGATGATGATGACATAGGGCGCATCTACCTCCCCTCATAAGCATGTGCATCTGTGTATCAAGAAGGAGGGCAGAGTCGTTAGTGAACGTCTCTGTCACTTGCTATCTGATGTACAAGGGCTTGGTCGAGCTTTGACGAAGGGTCTAATGATGCTTTTGTTGTTTATCATCTGGAATCGAAAGAGCATGGAACACTAGCATGAAAATTTACATATATGTTCAAATTTTACTGCGTCTCTCTGAAATGAATGTGAAGTTAGATCATATTTGTGGTAGGTGCGTGGCCATCTCTATTCGTAGTTCGGCATCCACTTGTATTAGATGTGATCGTACGGGATATGCAAATCCTGTTCTCAACGGCCAGTTACTATTACTACCTGTTTTGACCTAAATGTGTGAAATATAATCGCGAACGCTGAAATAAGGCTTTGTTAATCTCGAACCTCCTCAAACGCCGTTGCAGTTGCTCCTCTACCTCCCTCCGTTTCTCGGACCCAACGATCCTTACAGACCCTGCTCATAAAACCTGACACGCTCATGACGCCGCTTATCAAAGTGTCCATTGCCCATTTCTCAGTAGACCTACTCATACACAACCGTCTGTACTCGTTATCACTCATGTCAATGGCTTGAAGCCCAACTTGGTGAAAAGAGTATCCATAGCTACCCATTGACGACCGCACTTGTCAAGATACTTGTCAATAACACCCTTGATATTTCCGAAACGCACACGGTTGTGTTCGGCTAGCGCAAGGATGTTTTCGCGGTCTGTCCTGGACATTTCACTGATAGAAGCTTTGGTCTTGGCCTTGTCTACATCCCAGAGACTGGCAAAGTAGAGCAGCTGAGTGTAGATTGCCTTCTCCGTATACTCGTACCGCATCCGGCCAAGGCAGTCTCGTGCGAGTCCCTTAGGTCCAAGGCAACGAGAGCCGTAGACGCTCATTTGACGAGTACGGTTGCCGCACTGAGTATCATCGCAGATAAGCCATCCCTCATAGTACCGACTCGTTTGAGTACGGATGGCATGTTCCACCTGAGCAACAACCGAAAGTGTTGAGATGAGAGTACCGCAGGAGCTGCAGAGAACACCAGACTGTGATACTCGCTCAGGCGTTACGGTGAGGCCTTCAAAAATGGATGAGGCTTTACACTTTCGACAACGCAAGGACAGGCGGGCGCAATCACCGAAACGAACTTCGTCTGGAATCTGAGAGTCTAACGGGTGGATCTCAAGATCGTTACTTGAGCTGTTTTGCTGGGTCTGGAATGAGCTATAGCGCTTGATATCCAGACCAAGCTGCTCCGCCAGTTGTGAAGTCGATGTACCAACAATGTTGGCGCAAAGACGCTCGACAGGTGGGAAGATCTGCTTGCCAATATACCATTCGACATCAGGCAACAGGGAGGGGTCTGCCTTCAGGTCGCCAGGGGTATACGCTCGTTTAGGGGCAGGCTCGGAACTGTTGCTGTCGCCTGTAATCACATACGCTATGACGTCTCCTTTGCGGACTGTCTTGCCTTTGGCCATTTCTCGAAGAGCGACTTGAACCTGAGGCATAGAATTGGAGTCGGGGTAGTCTTGGGGCGCCTTTCCAAGCTGTGTATGGATGATGTATTTCTGTACGGGAATACTCTGCTCGCGCATCTTGCCAGCAATTTCGTTCAAGTATTCATGAATTCGAGCAATAGAGACCTCGGTGTCATCACCAGAGAGGATCTCGTTCAAAAGGTGTTGAGAGATCTCTTTGGAGAGAGCACAGTACTCTCGGCGCTTCATATCGAGACCCTTGACTTCCATCTTCTCGATGAACTTGCCATCTTTTTCAACAAGGTTGATTGCAGCATACTTCTTCTTGGCTTGGAGAAGGATCCGGCGGAAGACGTTGTCGATATCGATCTCAAGAAGTTTATATTGCTCGTTGACTGCTTTCTTGAAGTCATTACCAACCTTGAACGCATCGGCAACGTTGTCAACGTTGGCATTGATCATGACGGAATCAGTGTCACCGTAAATAACCTGCAAAGAATTGCTCTCAGCAAGCTCCTTTGTACTGCGTAGAATCTCGCGGCCCTTGAAAGTAGTCAATACAGCCAAAGGTCGAGCGTAGAAGCGTGACTTGGTATATCCCAAACATCCGTACATAGAGTTGGCGGTCAGCTTGAGGGCAAGCTGCTTGATATCCCATGTGGCCAACTCCTCTGGAGTGGCCTTCTTATCCTTCATAAGACTCTTGACTTGACGACGACGGCTGACAAGAGTAGCAATGAGCCTGGGGAGAATACCCTGGTCTTGGTTGGTAGGTACCTCGGGGACTTCGTCGTCTTCTTCATTCTGTAGAAATGGTTAGTCGGGAATCTGAAAGCCAAGTACGAATACTCACTGTATCTGGCCTATCTACTGTTGTGAAGCAGATATTAAACTCTTGGATGATGGAAGGATACAGAGAGTTGAAGTCCATGACAAGCACAAACTTGTCGTACAGACCCTTTTCTGGCTCAAAAACCAGACCACCCTTGTACTTGTCCTTCTTTTTTCCTTCGGCAGTTTCCCCTTCACGTTGTGCTTCTTCAGCACGCTGTCGACTGCGGAATGTCTGCTTGTCAGGACAGATGTACTTGTTGCGGTAAAATTCATGGAGTAAAATGTACTCATTTCGTTCTGCACGAGTTCCAGTCAAGGTTCGTGCCCATGAATTTCCTGCCAGGTTAGTCAAAACCTTGGTCAGGGGCAACATCTGAACACCTAGAGCCAAAGCTGCGATGTAGTGTGTATCAGCCTCCATGTGGGTGATGTAGTCGAGAAGGCCCTGCTTTTCCTTGGCCCAGGTTTTCAGAGCAACCTCATTATCGAACTCACGGCGACGATTGTCTCCAGACAGGTACAGACTACACATCTCCGTTAAACTCCAAGACTGACACTTGAGCATGACCGACTTTCCAGCGTCGTTGGCCAGATCGCACATGAGACGACCCGAGAGGATCTGACGTTCAGCGAAAACATTACCGCCTGTCTTGCCGATTGATGCTGGCCACTGTGTACGGCGAAGCCTGCCCAATCTGGACCACCCAGGAATCTTCTTCTCGTGTAAGCGATTGAGAAGCACACTATAGTCCACACCTTCCAATTGGTGACCAAGGATGACATCCGGATCAGCAACATCAACTTGGGCAAGGAAGAATGCGAGAATATCAGCCTCTTGCTTTTTCAGAACAATCAGGCCACGATTTCTCTTCTTCGCAAGCTGGTCAAAGCCCATAGGGAAAGATTGGCCATGTGGGCGGATTACAGTGAAAGTCCGGCAAGGCAACTTCTCAGCAGGTGTAGTGTCAGCGAGTGAGACCTTTTCGTAGATTCTTGCACTGATAGACAAAATCTCTTGTCTGTTGTCCTTCTCGTTAAAAGCGGTTCTAAGTGAGACGCTCATGAGAGTCAAGGGAGGAGCATCAAGGTTGTCGGATTCGCTGAGGACAGAGACCATGTTTGGGTGATCAGCCACAACTTCAAGTTTGCAGTGCGAAGCGTTTTTCAGCTTATCAAAATCGGCATCTTCGATCTTGAGCCAACATGGACCCATAATGTTCTTCCAGAGAACGAATTGCTCGAATAGGGATGTGTTGCTTCCGAAGACATGGGAATAGGTCTCGCCGGGTCGGTTAGGGTCGACCTCTGGCTCTAGAATGGGCGTTAACGGGCTGGTACTGGCTTGTGCAAGGGGTCACTATGACTTACTGTTGTAAGGGTAGAGAAGCTTCATATACTGGGCTTCTTTGGGAACATCGCGGAGTTCAAAAGCATACTTTCTCGTGCAAGCCTTGATCTTGTACATGCCGACATTCATCTTGGTCATCATAGTGTCAATTTCGTCGTACACGTGCATCATCTCCACCTCTTCGCCCGTTTCCTCGCCATCTTGGATGCGATGCTGGCGCGGCAGGAAATATAGTTTTCTCAAAATATTATCCACCTTGACAAAACAGCTGACGTATGACTTTGTCTTTTTGTTCAGTACTTTACCAAAGAGACAAAGGCTGCCATTGAGCTCCGTGTAGTCGGTCCAGAAGAAGTTCAGACTACCATCCTCCTCGATGGCATCTTTGTGATCAATTTTTCCAATGGTCTTTACTTCGCCTGGCGAGCTTGAGACAACATTGAGCCTCTCTGTCAAAGCATTCCAGGAGGTAGGATTTACTGAGGCAACGCCGGGCTTGACAGGAGAAGAGCTGGCGGGTGTCGGATCAGTTTCTGCTTTGAGGATTTTCTTGATTGGCCTTGAACTGGTCAAATTGACACTGGCCGTGGCGATAGCACCAGCGTGGGCAACCTCCATCATGTCCTCGTCATCGTCGTCCTTTGGTTCTTGCTTGATCTGAGCTTTCCTCTGCGCGACCTTTGCAGCCGGCGACGAAGGTGCTGGGTCACTCATGGGGACGTCCGCGGTTTCCAATAGGTCATCGTCGGCAGGAGGGAAAAAGGTGTCTTCGTCGTCAAGGGCTGGAGCGGGAGGTGACGACATTCGGGTATCGAGAGTCTTCTTCTTCTTGGAAACGGGCTCAGGGGCGGGCGAGAGAGCCCTGGCTTTGCGGCGGCCACCACCAGATCTTTCGACTTTTGAGATATGGTGGACAGGTTCCGGAATGTTGTCATCGACCTCGCCGAGTAGACCAGACAAGAAGTCGTCGTCGGCCTTTGTTTTTACAGCCTGATTATAATTTAGTCGGTTGTTCTGAGTTCTCGCAAAGAAGGTGATATACCTTGGGCTTAGGCTGCGTCCTGTTGGCGCCTTTGAAGTACTCGCTAATGTCCCTATCGTTGGCATCTCGCTTGGTCTGCTCTTCCTGACGACTCTTTTTTGCTGCATCATTTGTAAGTAAAGCAAGAACAGAGGGGCTTAGCCTTTGGGGAGACTAACCGGCCTTGCTGGGTCGTCCACGGACACCAGCTTCTTCTTCACTATCGGAATCGTAGGCTTGTACTCGATCCCAGTCTTCGCGGCCGTCATCTGCGTAACCTTCGCCATTGTCATCGACAACAAAGTCATCCTGGTTCAACCTTTCACGAACAACCTTCTTATATCCATCCTCATCGACTTCATCGTATAGATTATCAACATCAGCGACTTTGTAATTGTCGAAGGCCTTCTTGCCAGAAGCCCGAAGGGCCTTGAGCTCAGCGAGCCGAGCCCTGTGAGACATGACGGGAATGAGAGCTTAGATTGATGGCATATCAGAAAGAGAATAAAACGAGAGTAGAGAATCGAATCTGATAATAGGACAATGGGGTATGTCGCTTGCCGTTTAGTTGTAGGGAGTTGTCAGTATCGAGACTGGAAGTGGTGGAGGGACTTGGTCCCCTGGTAACGAGTAACTACTGCTCATTTAGAAAAGTGGTCAGAACAGACGCGTCAAAAGCGCGTTCACTCTCGCGATTCCCCGGTCAACGGTGGGGTCACATATAAAGTGCTCTGTCGCAAAAATGGCCAATAGGCGGTATAGGAAACTTGGGCGCTGACCTACCCAGTGTTGAAGTACCCCGCCTACCTAGTGGGAATCAGAAAAGATAACCTCCAACCTAGCTTTAGAGTACAGAAATAACCTAATGATTCAGTATGAATATACATTTTAATAGCATGAGCTGGCTTGGTAATTTTGTCTCTTGCGCCTTGAGCTTTCAATTTTTCTGATGCTATAAAGACCTCAGCACCAGTGCATAAAATATCCTGCATAAACCAACCATGACATAGTCGACCTGCATAAAAGAAGTTAGCGTCTTAGGTACGACGCGCGCGACCTTTCACTTTACGCGACTTTGTTAATATTGGTGCCATTACTGTTATAGCAGACCATTTGCTGAATTTATCCTCTCTAGGATACCTGGAAAGAAACTGTAGGAGTGACATCTTTCTGTCTCTGTATAAATTCTGCTTCATGTTAGTGAATATGATAATCGAAGAAATGGTGCTCAAATGAAATCGTACTCTAGATACTGGGTTTGATGCTCTTGTATAGGTAGGTATGTTCAAGTGACGTTACTACGCTCGATCTCTACGGAAATGTGTTGCTCAGGCTGAAACATACACTTTCTTGACTTGAGTACCTTGCTTCCTGCTCGCATCGAAGTTTGTTACAAGGCGGGTGATATTTACCTAGGTAGGTAGGTAGCCAGGAGGATGTCGACACTATCTATCTACCAGGTGGTTCCTTCCACAACTATACAAAGACTCTACCGCTTCCATTAGAGTAGAATCGCCTCTGCCTACCATCTGAAGTATCCCTCTGTTTAACAATATCAACCAATACGCATGACGGTGGATCGACTCGAATCCGCCTTATTCCCCCAAGATCATAAATATCCGCTGCCATAGTTACACTCAATTATGCCCAGTAGCATCTTCAGTGCCTGGCGGACGAAATCCAGGAACGACGTCGAGCCACGTTCCTCTGAACTCCCAAAGTCTCGCATGAACTTCAGCAGCTAGAGGCTGCCGCTCAATCATCGCAGAGCTCGTGTTGACGGGCCCGAGGAGCCAGGCGGCGACGATAATATACATACCAAGCCCCTGAATCTCAGTCATGAGAGATCCCCTTCTCAAAATTCATCCTCGTCGCATATTGCCCGGTGGTTGAAACCGAAACGGCGAAAGACCACTACCTCAACTTCTACTTTAACAAGATGGGAAGCATTGTCTGGTTGCAAACTTGCAGGCGTACCAAACATTTTACATACAGGTTAGAAAACCCATTGGATTCTTCCAAGTCCCCATTATGATCTGTAGCTTACTTCTCCCCGTCCTTCTTTTTCTAGCAGAACCCTTCCCTGCTTCCCGCGCAGATCTCAGCGATGCATTTCATCATGCTCACGAAAGATGGAATCGTGACAGGAGCTCTTCGGGCAAATCTACGACAGTTTTATCATATTCTCCCGCCAATGACGAGAAGTCATCCCAGACAACTCGAGACGACTACGAACAAAAGTCTGGCGCAGAGCTCTCGGCTCACGTCGTTGAGCAAGATCCGCCACAACTCGCCCCTTTACCTGATCTCTCTGAGTGCAGCTTGGAAAGGTCGTCGACCTTACGAGCCTGCATAGAAAAGGCTTCTGACGATTTCGTTGTTGAGTACAAATCGCAGCGGCGCTCGTCAAAGACAACTACTCATCATGAATTGACTAATCGACCAAGAATCTATGCAGCCCGGCCCAAAGCCTTACCGGTCGCTACACTTCGACCTCTTGAGCGGAAGAAAAGGATAAAAAGCAGGCATTCACCGTCTCAGGGCATGGCTACGCGTTCCAAGGACAAAAAGCTAGCACACCTGGAACCTGATTCAAGAGAATGTTGTCGCAGCTTACCTAAAGAAGAGTTTCAGCGGGCTTCTGGAAAATCTGTGACCACTATGTTCGATATCAAGCACGATTCAGAACAGGACTCACCTTCACGTTCTACCTCGATCACAACTCTTCAATTGCCCCCTAATGTTTTTGAAAAGCCGTCCTTGTCTGAACCGGGCGTTCATTCCCTGCACCTGACAGCCTATCAGTCTACGACGAACCCAGTTATTCGGCCCTCAGACCGATTTTCGAGCCAGGGGAGCAACGTCACCTTCTCTAGTATCAGTTTGAGTCTATGTTAGAAATCATCACCTTGAGGTTGTTTGAATGAGTTTATAGAAATTCCGAGGCCGTCTCTTTGTCTTATAGACTGGTTCATCCAATGTCTTATCCGTGTTGATCATGGCATTAGGCCTACAGTATAGGCAATATTGGTGAGAGCAAATCGAAGGAAGAAGGATGAACAAGCTACGCTGTGGGTGAGAATGTGCATGTACATGATATCGACTTCTCCAATTGCATTGTATCACGAGACAAGCTAGTCTATCAAGCAAGCAAGTAGATTGGGTCACAGGTCTTCGAATGCCAAAACTACCTAATATCAGGATCATCAACGAAAAATTTAAGATGCACGTGTAGTAGAGGTATATCCAACAGATGTTATTGCCCAACAAAAACGCCACATGGTATGCCATGTCCCCTATCAGTATTTTTGCACATATCGTACATACATCAATTGTATCTTACACTAGTTTCCTCCGCCAAACGCTCCTTTTTGAAGATTCATCAGACCCGCCACCTTGAGCCAGGCCTTCGTATCTCGTTGAGTGTCCATATCCTGATTTCAATGACCTGTAACCATCTACGGCTCAAGATCTTTCATTAGATGTCATGTCAGAGGCACTCTACCCAGGCAAATTTGAACGACTAGAGTCGATACCACGCCTATCTTCGTTGGGGCGCCTACGATCGTTATCATGTCCTCTGCTTCGCCTGTCTTCATATCTTCCCTCTCTTGACGGTCTACCCGCTTGTGTCGTGTCCCAGAAAGATTCTACTTCCATGACAGTGTAGTATTCAGACATCTCCTCTTCGGCTGCGCCGCGACCCTTTGTCTTTCGCAGGTTGGGCTCCTTTTCTTCGCGCTTGGCAAAGAAGGCTTGAATTTCGCGGTTGATGCGGCCGCCAATGGGGCGGATCCTTTGAAGGTCTTCCTCAGGAAGCATCTCTTGCTGGATGACCTTGTTGAAAGACCCATACATAATACGAGCAAGGGCAATGACCTCGCGCTGCTGGTTGTACAAAATTCCTTCATCTTGATCCTTTCTGTTCTTGGTATCACGGAAGAAGTGGTCATGGAGTTTGCGGTAGGGCACCCACAGACGATCGAGAGCTTTGGTAACCTGTATACCGTAGGCGCGCTTTGCACCAGCTACATCGCCCTCAATTGCACGAGTCCGTAGGTGGTAGTGAGTGTTCTGGACGGCAGCAAGGTATAGCCGCATAGCCTGCGGGTCGGGGATCTCGATGCGTTCCATCATGTTATCAAGAGCGCGGTCTGCGTTCTTGATAACGTTCTGGTTGATGTTGTCGCGAATACATGTTTCCATGGCTATACGGTATATACGCGGGCCAATGATGTCCTGGGGAACAATCGACAGAATCTCAGTGGCATGTGCACTAGCTTTGGCTTGCTTGAGTATGCCAAACAGGCGCATCCAACAATCTCTATCGGGCTCCAGGTTGTGCTCGCGGACCAAGAAGTTCCAATACTTGATGCCGATACTGCTCTGTTTTGTTTGGAGCACAACCTGTAGTAAAAGTGACAGAGTGTTGTTGCCAGGAGTGGCATAGACACCGTTGCCATCCTTCTTAGCAACTGCACCTGTCTTGGGGTCGGTTTTGCGGGCATCGGCAGCGGAACGTTCTTGGACTTTAGACAAGTTGGGTATGTTCATGGTCTGCTCGACGATGTCGAGAATATCTCTTTTGTCAGCTACGTCAGATGACATTAGCATCAAACGACACATCGAGCTGACAAGTTCTTCGTCAATTACTATACGCCCTTGCCGCCATTTGCTCATGGCCTCCCCCCAGATAACTTTGGCACGTTGGAGAGCGTTTCTGATGTTGAACTCCTTCTGTTCATCTGTCAGATCCTTGATGTCATTTAGAACGTTCCATCGCAAAGCGCTGATGATAATCGAATAGGTGTAAGCGGTCGGGGATCGCGTCGAATCGTTCATTGTATCGACGATGGAGAACATCGAGTCTAAATCGCCCGCTCGGTTGCACACGTTGAGCACTGCGTTTAAATGGGTTGTGCTTGGTTCCAAACGACTGTCCTTGAGAAGATTGTTGTATTGCTTTACAGCCTCGGCGACAGCCATTTTGGGATGCTCGGATCTGGCGAGACCGCGAAATAGGGTAGTGTAAGTCATAGCGTTGGGAAACTGCGCACGCTTTTTCATCTGTTACATGTTAGAGTCTTGTTTTTGAAGTCCAAGATGTTAGTGGTGTACGTACTTCGTTGAATATCTTGATTGCTCTGGTCAACTGCTGTTGTCGCAACAAGTGGTCCATCAACAAGGTCCACGGCACGACCAGTTGCAAATTTCTACTGCCTGTCTGTACGACATAATAGGCTTCTTCAAATTTGCCTTTTTCTAGTGCTTGCTTAACATATTGTGAGAATTTCCATGGATCATCACCCAGATATTTCAGCTCTTGTTTGGCAGCCCGTTCCCTTTTGAGTTTTTCCTTTTCCGTCGAGACCAAGTTGTCAATACCATCTTCAAGACTTCTTGGAGTGTCTCTGTTACTTTTTCTCGGCGCCCATGAGTTTGATATATCAGTAGTTGTCGCTTTCGCAGTTGGTGTTGCTTTCGCTGGTTTGGCCGTCGTTGAATCAAACGTGCTCTGTGCTTTGTGGAAGTAACGATATTGAGACCCTAGAATAGGCACAGCAGCGAATCTGTGACGTGGCACAAGCTGTAGAGCTCTGCGTAGGCATGCGCCTCCATATAATAACTTGTCGGCCATCATGAATGAACAAACGTTCGCAAATCAAGAGGAAAGAAAAATGCCGTCACAACGAGAACAATCGAGTCGCAATGCCAATCACGAAAAAAAGTATCTTATCTTATCTGTCGAGGGGTCTTGGGGTAGCAAAAAATTCGAGATGGGTACAGAAAATAAAGAGTCTAAAAGTGGGTCTACGACAGGCCCAAGACGACCAAGTTATTGTCTTCCATGGACGAGTAGAGGTACATTTCCTGCGACCTGAAGTGGTCTGTCCTATTAGGTCCGGAGCTAACTGTTGTGTTTTCCTCCAGCCTGAAAGCCGCCGCGCTTAAATTACCGCGTAAAACGACATGCCTGAACATTTCCAACTTGCAATCTAACAAGGGGCTCTGCTGTAAAGACACCCACACCCCTCTCCCCTGCGTCCCACTAACCTACTTTAAGTTCAGTTGGAGACGCGCTTCGCGGTCGCAGTCCAGTCAATATCTATCAAGAGCGCAAGAGACGAAATTAGTGAGTCAGTTGGTGTCGTTTTGGACAGAATCCTTAGGCTGTGTGTTTTTTGTAGCCCAACACTGTGGTTCGTTCAACCTTTTGTTACCCCCCCTACCGTTAACGCTTCTTAGTAACCTAACCTAGGATAGGTATAGACAAAACAAGCGAGATACCTACAGACTTACTTAGTATCTATCTTTGTCGCATCCTACCATTCCTTTTTCTCTTGAATCATTACTACCAAGAGCTCCCAACCTTTCTCTAGACTTTTTTCTGCCTCTGTTCAAGAAATCTCCCACCATGGCCAAAACTAAGAAGGTTGCTACTGATTTCGAAAAGATCATCAATGAGGGTAAGCACGAAATGACCAGCCCCAATGACTTCCTTCCCTTCTGACATTGCTACTCAAAAGGGCGCGAGCGAAAGAAGAACGAAGCTCTTGCCGATCGCATCTTCTCTAAGAACCGCCGCCAGAGCGCACCATCCAAACTTGGTGTCAAGTCCACCGGTCCCTCGCTCGCAAGTCGCGTCGGCGTCAGGAAGGTACAGCGCGCCTCGGCCATCGGCGCACGCTCGAACGCTCCCGGTAACGTGAATGGCGAATGGACTCATGACCTACACCATTCGATCTCAGGCGACCTGAGTGCCCGCATCTCTGCCCCCAATGGCCCCAACAGGAGAGCCAATAACCGCCGAACAGCTCGACTATCCGCCGCTGTTGATCGCATGGATACTTCAGGCGATGCACCCCAGCAAGTCAACATTGTAAAACCGAAGGGGAACATTACAAACAACAATTCAATGGGAATCGCCATTCGTGGTCTTGCTGGACCATTCACCGTCATGGCACAAAACTTCGCTCCTGGCACCACGCCTGCTGACATCGAGAGCGCCATGACTCCCATTGGAGGCGAGATTGTGAGCTGTCGCATCGTTAAATCGAAGCCTATCCTCATCTTCGAAATGGCATTTGCCTCTCGTGAAGGTGGCGAACGAGTCATTGAAACCTTCAATGACAAGACTGTCAGTTTGCAAATATCAGCTCGCCCCCAACACGCACTAACCTCCTCCACAGGCTGATGGTAGAATCATCAAAGTGTACCCCAAGCTCGGCGCTCCAACAAACATGCCGTCCCCCAACCCTCCCCGGGACGCCCCAAGCGGACCTCGTGGTAACCGTGCAAACAGGCTCACTAAGGACAACGTTGTTGACGGCTCGATGGGCTTTCCTGACTTGATTCAGAACGCTGCCACAAACGAGTCGTCAAGGAACAACCAGCTGTATAGCGATAACCTGGTTGGCAGCAACCGAAGAGGCCGTGGTGGCCCAAGGGGTCGCGGCGGACGGTAATTGCATCTCCTTTTATCCATTCATGCTTTTACCTGCGGCTCAGAGGGTTACCGAGAATTTGGGTTCGGCTAGACTTCCTTCGAGGAGGAGTAAAACTGATCTCATGCTTTCTCACCCATGTAAAGAACAAAGCACCTAGTATCAGGTCCAAACGGTATTACTCGGCTTGCTGTTTTCGTCTCCCATGCTCTGAGCAACCGAGTTTTCTAACAGGGCCATAAGTCTGGTTTTTGGGTCTGGTTTTTTTGGGGCTTGGAGTTCGGAGTTAATAGTTGGTCGATTACACGATAGTGCCTACCAGCACAAACATCTGGTAGTATTTTACGATTTCATGCACCGACCATGCGATACACACAACGTTGGAACCAAGCGAGAAAAAAGTCGTTTCCATAAGGGGATATTTGTGATATTTTATACCTTCATTCGTCCTCCCAGATTTCACCTTGTGAAGACCCCATCCCCCCAATCAAAACAAAAAACAGATGACACCAATACAACTACATATTGGGAGTCGAAAACCAAGAGTTCCTACCCTATGATATGCCAAGCGCGTTTCGTCCTCGTACACCAAAACTTAAGACCAGAATAACATATCTACAGCCAGGCATCATAGCACCCAGGCAGGCATCATTGTCACCCACTGAGTTTTAAAACTCTGTACCATGTCAAATCCCTGACTGGTCATCCCGCCCCTTGATACTATACCAACAAAACATCAACAAAAAAAGACAACAAAAAAAAAGGAAACCGCCGCCAAAGAGTAACCCCGATGATCCTGCGGCCGTTTCTGAGGCAGCTCCGCCATGTCAAAAGAAGGAAGTGGTGAAACATCTCACCGATCCCACCATGGGTCTGGCTGACACGATCCTGTTCGCCTCAGAACAGATATGGGAAACATTGCAATTGGACTTCCCAGAACCCCGACTTCCCAATCCAGTGAATACGCCATTGGCACTGAGTTTCTTCCAGCCCCCGCCTCTTCGGTTGCTCCAACGTATCTGGCCAGCATCGCCTGGACGGATCCGCCGACATACGTGACGCCTTGTTTCGTGGCGCTTGCGGATTGAAAGGAGGAACGGATCCCCATTGTATCAGAACCATCATTCAGCCTTTTTTTTTTTTATAAAAAAACTACCAATCAGGAGCATCGGTCTGTTTTGCGGCCGCCAAGGACAAACGTTGGGGTTAAATCGTTGTTCATCGAGTGAAGGCGCCTTCATAATAAGTTGGCACAGGCATCTGGTCCCTCATCAAGCTACATCACTTCAATGCCAAGTGTTCTGGTTTCCCATAAAACCTTCTTCCAGAGTGCGCTCCTCCAAGTTGCGAATAAAGTCCCTGTTGCCCCGGCCCCCTTGCTGTACGCGGCTCCCTCTTCGGTTTGCTGCCGTTCGGTTATCGACATTACCGCCCGTCATGCTTTCACCAGTAGGCGGGTAATACGCTGGGCTGGGCTGCAGACGAATTGGTTGACTGGGATCAAGATGACTGGCGACTCGCTGAATAGCGGCTGGGATGCCGCTCTGTTGCTGCTCCATGGTAGATGCGCGTTGACGCACTGGTCTAATACCCCCTTGCTGATGCTGATACATATTGGGCTGGGGCATTTGCGCATACTGGCCTTGAGGCATCTGCTGGGGCTGTTGGGAAATAGGCATTGGTCCATACTGGCCATGTTGCTGGCCATAAGGTGAGGGCATGTTGCTATGGCCACTTCCCTGAGGATACATGGAGTTGTTTCCATACATTTGCGGTTGCGTATGCCCCTGCTGCGCATACTGATTGGCGTTGGCTGGGTAGGGGTTAGGAGCAGCCGAGGCAGCTTGCTGTTGCGCCGCTTGCGCCCGTTGCTTGCTGAGCGCTTCGGCCTGTTGCTGCTGCTGTGTACCAGGCGCCGGTGACCTGTTCAAAGAGCTCGACTTGAGATTCATTGGTGGTATAAAAGGACCAGTGAACTTTTGCTGAGTAATGAAAGGGTGAAGCTTGGCTTGCTGTGGAGACCATCTTTCCAAAGGATTGATTGTCAAAAGACCTCGAACAAAATCAATGAATGCAATGCGATTGTTCATTTCTGTTTCAGTTTGTGTCAGCGGCGTTCGAGACAACATCTAAATTTCATCTTACCTCTGTCGATTTCGCTTTGCTTCATGTTCTTTCGGGGCATGGGGTAAGTTTTGATAATCTCAGGAAGGGTGTTGGCCTGGAAATATTTCTTGCTGGGTTGCTCCTTAGTATTGCGCTCCCGGGCGTATTGTTCCATTGGCTTCAGCTGATACGTCCGTCGTCCAAACTCGTCTTGTCGCTTCTCAAAGAAGTCGCCTGCCTGCTTGCCCATCTCGATCATCCAATTCGGGGGGTTTCCTAGCATCTCGACGATTCGTGAAACCTGATTGTACTCCGAAGATCCGGGAAACAAGGGAAGGCCCAGGAAGAGCTCCACCACAATACAGCCCAGAGACCACATGTCGATGGCTGACGAGTACGGTAGACCAAGCAGCACTTCCGGAGATCGATAGAATCGTGATTGGATATAAGTGTAGACAGTCTGTCGCTCGTCGCAAGCTGAACCAAAATCAATGATCTTGATAATAGGGCTCTCGAGGTTTTTAAGAAGAATATTTTCGGGCTTCAAATCGCAATGAATCAGACGAGCCTTGTTCAGCAGCGCTAAACCATTGAGAAGCTGCTGAGCAAATACGCGAACCAGCGTGGTGCTGAGGCCCCTGAATTGGTTCTGCTTGATAAGTTCATAGAGGTTAACACTCAGAAGCTCAAAGACTAGGCAGAGATGCTGTCGATGGATAAAGGTATCCTTTAGGCGCAAAAGATGGTGGTCGTCGTTCTTGTCGAGTTTCGTATTGAGCTGTGACTTATTAGTGCTTGTGCTTAGTGCCAGGTTGAGAATCTCGTACCAAGTCAAGGACGGAAACCTCCATCATACTCTGGTTGAAGTAGGCAGTGCGATTCTTGATAACCTTGACAGCAACGACCTCCTGTGTCTTAAGATTCTGGCATTTGACGACTTGACCGAAAGTACCCTGACCCAAAACGTCCAAAATAAGATAACGATTCCTGCAACGAAGGAAGGTTAGAGAAAAAAGTCCATATCTTGGTCACGCATGACATACTTGTGGCCAGCTTCTTCGGAACCAAGAATATCGTTCACATAAAGAATGTAGTCGCTGTCTTCGTTGTCGTAACCATCGTTCTTGGTGCCCTTGCTAGGTTTTGTCAACACTCTTCGGGGGTTGCGAGACGACTCGTATTTGAAGCTCGGGTTGCAAATACGGTAGGTAGCGGGCAGTTGGACGGTGAGAGCTTGAAGGGGCTATACAAATGGTGAGCATGAGCCTATACAAAAGATTTAGGACATGAACATACGCTGATAAAGCCGCCCTCGGGATTGGCGCGACGAAAGGGTGGCTGCGAATTAACTTTTGGTTGCAAGTCGGCAGGGGATGACAATGGCTTAAATTCTGGGACAGGACCTCTGGTCACTTGCTGAGGAACGGGCCGGCGCGGAGATTTGGGATCGAGGTTGAAGGCAGCGTCGAGATTGCTGACAGCAGATGATGGATAGTTTTCCTGATGACCGCCGGACGCGTAGGGGTTGATAGGAGGCAGATGCTGACCTGACTGGTGTTGACGAGCACCAGGGAAGTAAGGGGATTGAGAGTAATCGGGCTGGCGTGTGGGCGATTGTCGCTGTGTCGGGCTGGTGAATTGGCTGTTGGAAGCAGACTTGGGCGCGTAGGGCGAAGTGGGGGACAAAGTCTCCATGGGCGAGTATCGTTGAGCAGCAGAAGACTCTTGGGGAGAATGAAGATTAACGGGACGGCTGCCCGATTGATGGGACTGGTGGTGAGGTCTCATAGGGTATTTAATACCGGCATGAGCATCGTGGGCATCGTGCATTGCGACGTCACCGTTTCCGTCGGGCATCTGAGAAAGTGAGATGGGTGATGCGGTCGCGTTAGGGTTACCAACAGGAGCAGAAGCAGGCGGACCAGCAGCTGAGTGAACGGGGGCGCCACCGTGGAACTGGTCGTATTTATATCCGCCTTGAGGCGGTGGTTGGTTGGTATAGTCTCGAGAGGTCTGGTTGCTGCCGTTGTGACGTCTCGAGGAGCCAGGCGAGTTTGCGGCGGAATATTGCTGCCACTGAGGATCCATGACACTGACTGGCTGTTGCTGCTATGAAAGCTGGGTGAAGCAGCTTAGAGCGACAGCGTCAGGAGCGGCCGCGATGAAGTCGAGGCAATTGGTGGTCAGCAGCGAAATCGTTGAAGCTCTTGCTGTCACGAGTGGGGTGGGCAGTGCGTGGTTATCGGGCGTTGACGATGATGTCGACGGTCGATTGTATCCCAATGATTTTGGGGGGGGCAGGACGTAGGATTGAGGAGTAAGAAAAATGAGAGCAAGGGGAGAAAGCTCAGTGTACTATAGCGTTGAGTAACTTGGGTAGCTAACTTGGCTGCTAGCAACGAATACAATACAGTACAGAGAACAAATAGGACGAGATGGTTGGCCAGCTGCTGGTTGGGTCGGATGCAATGTTGGAGATGGATCGAGTTGGGTCTCGTCGCGTAGACAGTCAGTCCCGTAGTAGCCAAGTCAGGCAATAGTAAAAGCGGGCTAACCCAGGCCGTCCGAATAGAACTAACGTCAGTGTGCTACCGTATATGGTGCAGCGAAGTAGTGTTGAAGAGAAAAGATGTTTGAATCAGCGCACCGAATCCTCGCAATTGTACCGCAGCCGTACAGCACAGCGAGAGATGAGGGGGCGGGAGGATTGGGCACCGCAATCAGCAATCAGTGGAGGCCCAAGCCAAGGCCTGGGGGTGGAGGTAGGTATGGGTATGGGCACGTCAGGTAATAGGTAGGTAGGTAGATAGTCTGGTAGGTAGGTAGGTAGGTAGGTAGTATGTAGTTGGCGCAGACAGACTCTGTTTTATTATTGTAGAGGTGCGAAGCGCAACCGTTTGTTGACTTAGGTACATGCGACAGAGCAAGGTAAAGAAGAGGTCCGATATAAGAAGATGCGCCGAGTTCTAATCAAAGACTTTTACGAATGAAAGAACCCATTGCATCCATCTGTTGAAGACTGAAGACTTGTGTGGTGCTGAGCGGAGCGGAGCTGAGCTGAAATGAATTTAAGTTGAGTTGATGGTAGGAGGCTGGAGAGCAAAAGAAGAAAGAGCAGAAGCGCCAGCCGTACCACTCACGATATCATTACCCAGGTTTCCATGCCCGCCCTTTGAATTTGGTACCTAGGTAATAAAGTTTCCTAGACAAGCCAACAACAACAACTATAACAACAATAACAACAATAAACTGTTAACAAGTTATCTTGTACGTGCGTGTATGAAGAAGATATGTTGTACAAGACTTGCAGACAGAGAAATTTCGAGCCCTCATTACGCATGACGTTTTCAAGCAGGCAGTTTTAGTTAGACAACAACACATGCCATCGAATCTGCTATCCTACCTACCTACCTAGCTATAATCATCAAGATTTGGAATTCCGAACCAAGTCGTTAATAGATGTAGATGAATGCTACACCGAGTTATCTTCTCATGTATCTATAAGGTGAGAGCAGTCAACGAACAAACAACCCTCGGAAAAGAAATGGGCCTTTTCCTGCTAAGTCTTGCTCCAACTTCTTGTACCTATACGAGAGAAACATGCAAGAATCTGCAGACCAGATTATGTTTGTTTTTGCAATGCCTTAGTGGAACCCTCGAGGGGGTATGCCGCAGCGGGCAAGACAACCTTACGACCTAGACGGGTAGCAGTGCTGATCCCCCTCCTAATACTTGTCGTGGTATGTATCGAGAATACCTCCTAGATAGGTAGGTAGGTATGTAAGTAATCAACACATTTCTATTATCGTCGTTTCTCTTCCCTGACAATGGTCAAGCATTATAGTTTCTATGGCTACTTTGCACGCAACTAAGGACGGACAGATAGACAGTGATAAAAATTACATACGCTGTCGTCTGTGAATAGCAACCTCACTGTTGTCCAAGTCATTCATTTAGATAGGTAGGTTAGTAGGTAGCTTCTGACTCCTCTAACACGAGCGACGCGCAACCAACTCGTTTACCCCGGAAATTACCAGCTACCTACCTACTAACTACGGCTCCAATGCTCAAGTCAGCTTCTGACCTAAGCTTCTAATCCCCAGATATTCTCACATTGCCACGCCCACGCGCTGATATCGTTGGCATTGGTTCTCTCTGTCTAATCAACAACCTAACCTCAACACAAGCCCCCATGCTCGTAATGACGTCCTTCCCAGGGTCTTGGGGGATTACCACGGAAGAAAAACCAAGTTTCACATCCTAAACGGCTTCCGGCCCTTTTCACCCTGTCTGGTAGGACAGAACGTCAACATTTCCAGGTTCCGCCCCGGCCATCTTATTAGGGTTTCATGAGCCTGCCGCCCATCCAGCTCTAAATACATACGTGGCTGTCGTGTCTAGACTAATATTTACAACTTGACCAGGGTCCACTGGTGCCAGAAAGTCTTCTAAACACGTACAGCTGTTGCCATGCCAATCGACATGAAACCAATACAATGCACCTGTATTTCATATCGGCATCATGCTTTTCAATTATCAGGAGCACTTAGAGGATCATATGTGCCACAACAGTTTAGTGAAGGCTTTCATTATGTTTTATTCCCTCATCTTACGCCAATCACCAACTGCCTTTCTTTTCTCATCTCCAAAGATAACCCTATGTACGGATACTTGAGCATCTTTAACTGAAGTTTGGACTTCCGTCTCTTCTTGGCCTCTCCAGGCCCTCCTCACCTTTTGTCATCAGTCTTACATAGTCGTCAAATCGTCGTAGTCCCATCATTTCGTGAGCAAGAATTATCGGAGAAAAGAAAAGTGAAAAAGAGAAGAAAAAAATGGTCCCGTTAAGAAAGAAAAGTCACCGCTAAATACATAGATGGAAGTCCATGAGATGGAATTGCCACCCCCTTCGCCAGCCACTGAAATATCAAATGCTTCATGGCATACAATAATGGACGAAACGCTCATGACTTCGTCAGATAAGGAAATTTGAAATGCCAGACTGACACCTGACCAAATGCAACAAAGTCGAGGTCAAATACTGGTGATATCCTGGAGTTTGCGCTCGTACAGAGATAGAGAGAGACTGAGAAACATGTAGCGCTCCTTGGCTTTTATCGACATAACAGGAAGGGAAGAAAGAAATGTGTACATCCGATTGAAGGCAAGACAGGAAAATTGCCCTTTTCTCCCATAACACGGAAAGGGGTATCACAGGCCCATACTGTAGTAATGCTTAGAGATACTGAGGAAAAAGTAACGGAAGCAAAAGAAACAGCAGAAGCAAGCGCGAGAAAGAAATCCACAAAAAGGTGAGAAAGAAGAAAGGGGGCCATGAAAAGCGGATAGAAAGAAGTCCGACCCACGCCAAGATCTCGCGCAACAGCTCAGTCATTACTTCACCCAGCCTTCATCCGGCTTTTTGACTTGTCTTGCTCTGGTTGGTCGTTGCCTCCTAGGCCTGATAACCGCCAAATCCATTGTTGAAGTTCTGACCAGGGCGAGGCTGGGCCCATTCAGCACTGGGAGGTTGCTGGCCTCTTCCGTAGCCGCCAGCACTCTGAGGAGCAGCGTATCCCATCGGCGAGCCAGCATAGCCTGCTGGTGATCCGGCTTGCGGACCACCGTAGTTACCAGGCTGTCCGCCGTACTGGGCTGTTATCGCTACTGTTAGCTACTGTAAGGTGCAATTCTGGCTCAATCTCAACTCACCACCGTACTGAGGGTAATAGCCGGTAGGCGTGCCCGGGAAGCCGGGGGCCTGAGCACTCTGTGGGCTGAAGGGCTGGGCAGGGTCGAAGCCTCCTTGAGCATTGGGTGTCTTATCCTTGCCCCACTAAGAAAAACAATTGTCAGTCATGGTCGGATGCAATAGATTAGGGTGCAAAGTGGGCAAAACATACACTGCACTTAAGAGGACGGCCATTGACGTTGTATCCGTTCATCTGGCAGATGGCCATGGCCGCGTTCTCGTGAGAGTCCATCTTGATGAACGCAAATCCTCGGTCAGCCTGGAACCGAGACTCGACAACGAAGCCGAAGTTCTGGAACAGAGGTACCACGTCGTTGGGAGTCGTGTAAGGGGTGAGGTTTCCGACGTAGACGGTGGTCTGCCAGCTGGGAGTTTGAGTCAAGATGACCTCGTAACTAGCGACGCCATGGGCTGGGAATTGGTGGTGTCCATAAGGAGTGGTGGGAGTCATGCCCATCGCCTGCATAGCCTGCTGCTGAGCCATGGAGGGTTGTCCCTTTTGGTTAGCCCAGTTGCATCGGATAGCTCGCGAGCCGAGCCATTCGCCATCCATAGAGCTCAGTGCCTTCTCGGCCTCGGGTCGGTCGCGGAAAGCAACAAACCCGTAGCCTCGAGATCGGCCAGTCTTCATATCCCACATAACGCGAGCCTCAGAAACGGATCCGAAGGCAGAGAAAGCTTGAAGAAGGACTTCGTCGTTGACTTCGTTGGACAGGTCACCAACAAAGATGTGGAAGTGGTTCGAGGTATCCTCCTTGTTCGTAGTGTTTGACTGATAGGCCCAGTTGACACGAATTTCCTGTACAGCATGTTAGTGTTGGGGGCCCAACTTCGAAATTCGGATTGCGTCGGGGTATGGTACCGATTGATGAACTCGTCGTCCGTTAAGGGTCTGCATGGCACGCTCAGCGGCTCCAGGGTCGTCGTATTCGACGAAGCCATAGTTGTAGCCTCGCGCCTAATAAGATGGGGGTTAGCTCGCCATGTCTACAAGTTTTCTACTTGACCAAGGAAGAGCCTACATTCTTGTCAGGGATGATCTTTACGTTCTGAACGTGACCAGTAGTCTCGAAAATTTGACGCAGAACTTCCTCGGTCACTCGCTGGTCCAGTCCACCAATGTAGAGAGCACGCTTGTTAGGCTCAGGGGCGGCGCGACGAAAGCCGCCTGCGCTGGTGGGCGACATAATGCCTCCATTGTCGGCGGATCTGGGAGAAGTGATAGCGGTCGGGATCGGGTTGGTGTTCTGAGGGATATGAAGAGGCGGAGGGGCCATAGGCTGGCCATTCTGACCAGCTTCATAGCCAGGGGCGCCAGCACCAGCCTGAGGAGGAGGCGGTAGCTGGCCTGGGTTGGAGGGAGCACCTGCGTCGGCCATGTTGAGTGATGTGATGTTGAGTCGAGTCGAAGAGGGTGTTGCAGGGAGATGGGGGAAGAAAGAGATGAGCAACAGAGGTAAGAGGTAGTAGAGTATGGATTGGAGCTACCTGTTAGCTGTGCTGTGTTGTACCGTAGTTGATCGGTCGAGGTGGAGAGTCGGCGGTCGGTGACAATATGTATGTACTCGTACCTGGGTATTTGACAGGACAGGGGTCCAAGTGGACGAGTCGATAACCCGGAGCTAATTATGACACGGTGGGCACAGAGAGAAAGAGAGAGAGGGAGGGGTCTGGCTCTGGCTCCAGCTCTGGCTCCAGCTCTGGCCTGGTAGCCTGGTCTGACAACGGGGTCCAGACGAAAGCAAGGGACGGTGATTATTGTGGAAACTCCAATGTCGTTGAAGAAGCCCTGAAGTTGACACGCGAGCTGCGGAGGCGGAAAGTTGGTTCAAGAAAAGAGTGTCAATGCTCAAATCGTTCGTTATTACTTTGCGGATACAATATAAGCTACTGTAGCACTGCAATACGGGACAAACGAATGGATTTAGATGTTGACTGCAGGCGTGAGACGTGGGGTCGTTAATTTGTTGGAGATGGGAGCTGTTAAGCGGTTGGTGCTGGCTGGAAAAGGCCGGTGCCACCTTGCTTGTAGCAGAGACCCAACTTTAATATGAGATGCGATGAACCAAGCGCCAGCGCACCTAGTAGGAGAGAAATGGCGATATGAAGGGAGAATTACAGATGGGGGAAGCAAATGACAGCGGGAAAATGAAATCGAAGAGGAAATAAGAGGGACTGCAGTCGCTGAAGGAAATATATCACGATGATTATTTTGGAAACTATAAAAAATTGGGGAGGAATAATAACAAAGGAGCAGGAGGAGGACCTTGGAGCGAAGAAAAGTTTAGAAGAAAGTTCAAAGAGACAAAAAAATCAAAGTTTAATGCGATAGAGAGCCCGGATGGCGATTATCTTGGCTTTACACAGTTTCATATACAGCACTAAGGTACTAATGTACTAAGATAGACAGACTGCCAGGCTGCATGTCTTTCTACAATGCATTTTTACACTGCTAGCCTACCAACCCAGTACCTATGTACGAAGGCGATTCAAGAGACCCTGCAGCTGATCCGACCAATGATTGGCTGGTAAATACATATGCTGGTTGCCCAAGTTGAATCCCTGTGTCAAGGGTTTATAACAGCGAAGGGAGAAGGAGAAGAACTCAAGGAAAACGAACAACCATTTTCGGGCTTGCAAAGCTTTAGAGAAACAGGCAGGAGACCTTACATGAGCTGAGCTGAGACACAAGCTTGGTACTGTTTTGGTACCTAGCCGTTCCGAGCATCAACAGTGGTTTAGCGCTTTAGCATTTGCATTCAATTCGAAATGCCGTGCAGTGACTAACACTCGGGAGTGTTCAATCCAAACTTCCACCTTTTCCCTCCTATGCCTCCTAAGCTACTATGTTAAGAATGCCAGTGAATCAAAACAGATACCTGAAGCCCAATGTAGGTACTAGAAACACATAGCATCACCGCTCTCTATAAGTATCTATTGTGATCAACTGCGAAAACAACGGGAGAGTTGGGTTCGCCAGCCTTGAGAGATGATTGGAGGGTTCATAGAAACCAGAGAGTAGGTTGAGTGTAGATTTAAGTGAATAAAATGGGTACCTGGGTATATGGAATTCTGAGTTTGCCGTCTTTCGTAAAAGGCATAAATAAAGCTACCAGCTATTGAATACGTCTCACAAGGAGTATCCTCTTATCTGCATATACGCCTGATTAGATGCCAAGGAAATCGAAAATACCCTCATAAATTCGAAAACAGTCTGATATGATTTCTATTCATTCATTTGCTTTCTTACTTTGAAAGCTAATCGTAACTACAACTCCTTCCCACGCTTCCTTACCTTAGAAGGTTTCACTGCTGAGACCACCAGTGAGTCCAAACTTTCAGGCAGGTGCACGTGATGTCGTTCCGACCGACATACGCGCTTCACTTAGTAGGTTCAGCCTTCAGGCATGTTACTTACTCTCTACCTTTATTCAAACATTAACGATATCTCATCATATGTCTAACATCTATCCCCGCGTTACATAGGTCCCGGTGTTTTTTCAAACAGATTCTACACCCTATCTATAACTGACTTTCTGTTGCCTCTCTTTCTTTTTTTTCTTTGTATACGCCTCAACCATGGCGTCCCAAACTTCCCCGGACCCGCTGGACGTTCTGCAGGCCATGGTCGACGACGTCGTAAGGAGCACTCTCATACTCATATGATAAACAGTTCAGATTGTTTTACTAACACTGCCTCTAGCTTGTTCACACTGGCAAAGCCCTCAGGGCCTCGCGTAAAGATGCTCAGGGCAATGCGCAATCAAGCCATGCAACACTCAAGTCCAAGTTGCCTGAGTCTATTGATGGCTTCCGAGAAGCCTTACACAAGTTGGAATGGGATATTGTGAGTTATTTCAACCAGTTCCACCTCGTCATATTGCCAATTCTCATGCCTCCCTAGATTGATGCCAAATCTGTCTTGATGCGTGACATCAAGCGGATACAAGAGCAGAAGCAGCAACAGAGCCAGCAGATCCCAAAACAACAACCTGCTCCAGCACCTCAGCCTGTTGAGTCCCAGTCCAAGTCACCCATGGTTATTGACCTTGAGTCATCGCCGCCTCCGCCTCCTCAGGACCAGCCCATGACAGAACTCAAGGCCAATAAGCCGGTCGCCCCTTTTCCCGACATGGGCATGGGGCTCCCCGATATCGGTCAATCCGATCAGGCGATGAAGGATGAAGCCAGTCAAAGCATGGCTCCAACTACGGCTTCCGAGCAGCCTCAGATGAAGAACAGCGTCTCTCCGGCGCCAGCCGCAACTGCTGCGGTTGCCCCCATGGCCCCCATGCCAGTCATGGAACAAAAGCCATTAGATAACCACAACAACGATGTGATGGACCTTACCGCCGATGGACCTCATTCAGAATTAAATTTTACAAATATGCAGTTTACGTTGGCTCCGACGAATAACGACTCACAAGATCCATCTACCACTCAGGAGACATCGTTTGATCTGGCAAAATTTGCTCCTCCCGAGGGAAATGATGATATATTGGGTCTGGACGACCTGTTGCCAACCAATAACAGCTCACAGACGAATATGCCTCAGTTACCTGCTGGCTCTAATGCGAATGCAGGCAAGCAGGAGCCTGTTATGAATACAGATAACCAAGGATCATCACAGGGGATGTCCAATGATAATTTCGACTCAGTCTTTGACGACGCGATATTTGGCAGCCTGGGTACAGGCGGTGGTGGTCTTGCTGACGGAACAGGCGATGCTACTTACGAGGATCTTATCAACGGCGACGATGATGCTAACCTCGACTATATGGGAAGCAGCGAATTTGACGACCAATTCTTTTTCGATCCAGTGTAGTATTCCCGGTACGTGCGTAACCGAAGTGCATCGTCTTGGAGAGTCGCCATGGTGCAGCAAGGCTTGGCCAGACTATCATGTTGATTCTAGGCTGGTCGTTCTGATACGGCCAACGTCAACTATTCTGCGTTGCTTCTGCTATGCCAAGGCAATTGTGTCTTTGCGAAACAAGGGGGAAATGGCCAACTGGAAGCAGAAAGGCAAACACGGGTACAAGTCCACACATCGAACCGTTGGCCGATTGTCAATTCTGGCATGGCATCTCTTTGCTCGGCATCAAGCTTTCACTGTTGGCCCTGAAGATCAATACTACTGGTCTTACAACTTGAGAACTTTGACCATGGCGTTCTCTTTTTGTCTTTTCCTTCTTCTTTTTCAAGGTTCAGAATATAAAAACGGGTTGGGTGTTTGGGTGTTGGGTTCATCTCAAGATTGGGTTTGCGAGTTAGAATGGTGAATTGAAAGTTTTCTACGGGGATGGTGCTAAGTACCACGGATATCATGTTTTTATATGTACAGAAATCAAGAAGCTCTCGCTAATTGAACAGGCGCTGGACAAAAGCTACAACTCTCCGAGAGTCTACTCCACCTCTTGCTTCTACTTAGGTATAAAACAGCATGTTCGCTATGAATGACAGACAAAAGGAAGCAGCAGGGTCGCTGGCCTATAACAAAGAAAATTATGACAAAGGAAAGCGTTCAACATCATGATTCGTATGGGGGTGTTGTGACACCATTAGGTCCAACAGGTCAACAGCCACAAGGTCTAGCTAGACTTGCGCTCGGGTCATGTAGATGTGGCGGCAGCGCGAGCCTCAAGTTCGCGACGTTTGGCGAGCAAGCTCTTGAAAGCGCCAATACAGCGAACAAGAGCTTCTTCGTCGTGGGCGCAGAAGCGATAACTTTTTTCCTCGGTGATAACCTGAAGGCAATGCGTCTTGCTCTTACTGAGAGGATCGAGGTCGACAACATTGACGACAGCGGACATTGGCAGTATCCATCTGGCTGTATACTCGGACTCGTCCTTGTAGAGAATAAGGTTGCGTGGTCGCAGAACAGCCCACATATCCTTCCATTGGCGCATACCTCTACGATGACGCAAGAGGTAAAGCCGACCCTGCCAAATTACGCGATCAGGGTCCTGTTCAACATTGGATACGCTTATCTGACTCGTCGAGCGGATGCCCTGACCTGGTCGAGGGACAGTGCCTGTAGGAGTGATACCAGGCGACTTGGCAGTAAGGCTGTCAAAAGAAGAATCTTGAGGACGGAAAGCTTCGCTATCGGAAAGATCGGAATGCGACGCGAGTTCGGCACCCGACATTCCCGACGACTCAAGTATCGACGATCTTCTCCTGCCACCTGCCGAAGTGACGTATCGTGGGGCAGATGATGCCATAGGTTCTGGGGAGCTGGAAAGGAAGCGATCGTGTTCGTTGCGCTGGTTGCTGTCGATGGGGACTGGTTTCATGCCATTGTTGGACTGCTGCGCAGTACGAGGATTGGCCAAAAACATCTCGTCCTCCTCTTCGTCGATGCGCGCGTCCTTTCTTATCAAGGACATCCATTCTTGGGCGTCCTGGGCCGAACTCGCTTGGAAGTGGTAGTTGCGAGACGGGGAAAAGAGGCCAAAAACGTTTTCGCGCTTGTGCTTAGGATCTTTGAGTTCAGCGACAGCTGTGAGCTCAGATAGGTAAAGCTGGTGTCGCAGTCGATCTTCGGTTTCGTTCTTGTATAGAGAAAGGGTGTTGGGTCGTAGTACAAGGTAGACGCTCTTCCACTTCTGTATTAAAAGGATAGCAGTCAGTATTGTCTCAGCCATTTGATGCGCAGTCTCCGAGAGAGATTCAAAGAGAGGTAGGCAATAAGGGAAAGCTGACCTTTGTCTTTTGTGTGCGCTTTTGAACATAACCGCTCTTCAACACACGGTCAAAATCGAAGCATCCATCGTTGTTTACTGGGGAAAAGACAGCTTCAAGATTAGAGCTGCGAGGTCGAGAAGAAATATCAAGTTTGGTGTCAAGCGATGATGCATGAATCGGATGCGTTGCCTTCTGAACAAGTGTTCCGGCCATTGTAGACTATGTCGCTGCGTATGGTGTCGAGTTCAAGAATGAGGATGAGGACGATAGTGCTGTCACGAACATTGACGGTTCGTGTGGGAAATGGGCGGCGTTTTATGATGACGATAATTGCACAGCAACTAATCGAGTCGAGTGGTCGGGAATCAGCAGGAGTGCAAAAGGCAGAACTTTCGTTGTATAACGTGAAGATATTGATCGATTTGTCGATAGTTGAGAGGTTGGGACCACAAGCAGGGGTTCGAAACCAGGTTGTGCCGTAGAGATAGATGCCTGATGCCACAGGTGAAAGTCGTGGAAGTTGATGTAATGAGTTCGTGGACGTGGAACGTAATACTGATGCGGAATATAGTTGGTGAGACTTGAGGAGATGAGTCTGGAACAGGTGGGCGACGGTTTGACAGTTGTTGTTATGGTATATTGTTTTGTTGATCGTTGTGATGGGTTATTTGGCGTCGTAGGGATGAGTACGTACGTAAGTACGGGGAAGGTGAGAGTAAAAAAGAAAACAAAAAAGTTGATGGTGGATCTAAACAAGGAGAGATGACAGGACGATGATGTATTATAAAAAGAAAGGAAAACGAGTCCGCTGGTGATGGTTGATCGAATGAGAAGGTTTGAATGACGATTGAATGGAATGGAATGGGTGGAATGGTGTTGTGTTTAATTGCGCGGGCTTTGTTGCTAATAATATTGGGGGGGGAAGGAAAGGAGAGTGACGACGGTGAGTGTCGGTAGGTACATAGTACCTCTGTAGTTTCGATCGGCAACGGGAACGGTGGTTGTTGCAGAATGGTAAGAGGGGGAAAAAACAATGCAATGGCTCCAATCCATCCAGTAATAACAGGGCAGCCAAAGCTAAGCAATAAGCCAAGTCGCAGATCTACAGGCCCGGTACTTTTTCGGTACAAACTGACAGGGTCTGCCAAGGGACACCATCGCTAAATTACAGTGACAGTTTAGGTATTTCTAGCTCGATGCCAAGTATCAGGTGTCATGCATGGATGTTGTTGTTAAGTTTGCTCCATTGCAGGTGACTACTAGGTCCCTACCTAGGGAGAGAGCGTTTCAGGCTTCCTTGTGAGAAATGATGATTATAGGTAGTAGGTAGTTAGCGTTGAATTTATCTTCGTCGCCTGTGGACCAAGCGAGCAAGCAAAGACCATGTTTCTTTATCGATGCACTGCAGTATGTATGCCATCCATGGTAATGTACGCGTCCACAAGGTAATACAGCGGTCAGGCCCTTTTGGAGCCTGCCTGGAATTCAAGCAAGCGATTAGACCCCAAGGCATTCGGTGTAGTCATGTCCACCACCTGCGTAGCAACTGGGTCGTTAACTATCGAAAACGGATACAACTCGTCCATCGTCAATCAATTCCTTTTCGCATGCGGACTCGAACAGAAACCAAGGAATGGATGAGGGGTTCGCTCTCAATTAAGGTTCATCATCTTGTTGATCACGTCTCCCGTCAGCCCGGGATTACATCAAAGTGGCGGATGTGCAGACGATGGCAGCCAAGACTCAGAATCAACCTAATCTGATTTTGCGCCCTGTTGAGAGATGAGTCTTATGTATGATGCTGCCCCCCTCCATCACTGTCAGTAAGGGCTTAGAGGACAAGCTGAGCAGGCAGTGCGTCTTTGTGGTGGTGATGTCAAGACAGGCTGTGTAGACAAGGAAGAATCAGTTGAAGGCAAAATCAATGGGAAAAGGACATCATTCATTTTCTTGAATGTACATACCTATAGTACCTACCTAAGTGCCTACCTGTAGGCAAGCAGGTATGCTTGGATCTACGGTTATTGGGCGACATGCACAGCCGTTTTGTCTGACGTGCGTCTACGTACATGATACGTAGGCAGGTGTACTATGGTATGTTCATTGGATGGCAGGCAACTGTTACGGTTGAGCACGCTAGTGGGTGGCAGAAAAAATGACCCCTAAGCTTTAGGTTGCTAAAATAAATAAACTAAGCATCTAGTCTAAATGTCATAAACTGGTCCACTAATTTTGTCGCCTATAGCTCGAGCGGCCATTTCTTCTGATACCCTGAGGGCACGATATACGTAGGTCGCTTAATCTGATACAGAGCGCTTCGGCAAATAATCCACAAGTCTTGGGCTTATCAACGAGATGATGCTCGGCGGCTAATCCATTGAGGCTCAAATATACAATGCTAACCTAAGGCCAGGAACACGAGACCCTTGGTGGAGAACGTAGTTTCATCAAAGCGAAACGCTCGTTAATAGGAATGTCTCAGGCTACTATCCTGCACCTAATCATCAATGCTAATGCCACCGACCTCCCTCTAATCCTAACAAGTTTGGAGATAAGAATTCCATGTTGTGTATGTATGTATTACTAAAGAGAGAAAGTGTTGCTTACTTTCTAGTGTGATTCGTCTCGATAGGAATCTCCACTTCACGAATGACTAACTGAGGTGTTCGTTTATGTTGAGTCACCGGCCAAGCAAAATCGCTAGAGAATGAAGTGAATGCCAACAACTACAAGCCACTAGAATAAGCATGCATCCTCATCATGAGTCAGTGCCTGCCTTTAAATGGGAGGGAATAAATAGGCACTTGCCTATCATACCCATAACCATCAAGACCCGCCATATTTGCTTGTCCATCCAGCTTTACATCAAACATACCTCCTCTTCAGTAGCACATCATGGCCTCTCACGAACAACCCTATGATCCGACTGATACAGAACAAGAAATTGCGTCCAAAGTTAAACACATTCTCGGTGGAACTTGTTTTGCCGCATCAGACCTTCGAAGGCTATCCGGAGGTACGGCGAACTTCATGTATCATGCTACTCTTAAACAGTCATCATCCAAAGATAAATACCAAGATGGTGTCGTGATTAAACACGGGGAGGGCCATGTTGCAATGAATCCATCATTCAAAATATCAACATCCAGATGTGTAAGATGAATGCTGGTAGCATAGATAGCCACTCTCTCCAGTTCTAATGTTAGCACAGGCTGTCGAGTACGAAGCTCTTGTTCATCTCACCGCGCTCCCTCCTGTACAAACCTCGTATTGTATGATATCAACTCCCAAGACCTATTACTTCGACCACGACTCCAACACCCAAGTTCAGGAATATCTCCCTCGCGCTCTTTCTCTCAAGGAATACGCTCTTAAGCATTACTCCCCTTCTTCCCAAACACACAAGCCACAATGCGATCAGCTCGGCCACGCTCTCGGAGCTTGGCTTCGTGTCTTCCACGGCTGGAGTCAAGAACCCAAGCAAGCTGCAATGCGGGAGACCTTTGCGGGGAATAAGGACGGACAAGGCCTTAAACACATGATCAATTACCAGCAGCTACTACAGATGGTCGATCAACACCCGGACGTTCTTGGCGATGCAAGGGACGTTCTCCAGGGTGTCAGCGATCTAGCGGCTGGGGAGCTTCTAAATGAAACAGATCTCTATCCCATTCACGGCGATTTCTGGACTGGAAAGTGAGTTTCGACAGTGTAACATTGGTGGCTATTCTCATAAACTAACAATTGCCCAGCGTCTTGATTTCAGACGTCCCTGTAACAGTTAGTGATCGTGTCTCCATCCGCGTCGTCGACTGGGAGCTAGCTCAGCTCGGTGTTCGGCCTCTCGATCTTGGCCAGTTCATCGCCGAGCTCTGGTCGTTAAAGCTGTACAGGAGCGTAGATGCTGGCGAGTGGCTTATCCGGGCTTTTGCTGCTGGTTACGGTTTAGTAGACGATAACTTCGCCTACCGTACAATCATTCATGTCGGTGTTCATCTCATTTGCTTTGGGCGTTTTTGGTCTACGACGCCAGAAGAATTGAGCGGTGATGAACAGCAGCATTTCATCATGTACCGCATAGGCAAAGAAGTTATAACCAAGGCCTGGAGCAGAGATCGAGAGTATTTCCGAGGACATCTTCTCGGCTGTTTGTTCGGTTAACTTGGAGCTGTGCATCAGCGACTCGCAATTCACGGCCTTGATAAGGCTCTAGGAGGCTAGCAATTTATGGATAGAGGCCAACTTTTGCCGTCTTTGTATTTTGGTCATGATGATCCATACGTCGTGTAAGTGAAGACATGCCAAGACTACATGGCTCATTAGGAGCCTGACACCCATAATGTCAAAATACAGTAGTATATCCAGTTACAAACATTACATATCTGTAAGTTCCATACATGATCTCCTTCAATAGCATTTGTTTTTTTCAAACGTATATTGCGGGTTGTGCTCGCTGTCAAGTGTCATGAGAATTAAAATGTGCATGGTCAAGTGAGGGCGGCGAAAATTTCAACTTTTCACAAATTTGACTCCAGCACACAGTTGGTGCCCGATACAATTACTCACCACTTAAAACAACTTGTTCCTTGATACTTGAGCATAAATCATCCAACAGACAATTCCATATTGTACCCTCAACAACGACCGTCTTTCTCTTCAAAACGCCAACCCCGCGCTCAACATCTACCCTGTACAATCCACCAAACCCATCTTGCTATTCGCACCTAACTACGATGCCCGCTTCGGACGTCAGCCGGCCTTGTAAGAGGTGCAAGGCCGAAGATGCACCCTTTCGTCTACGGACAGATCCGACGTGTCGGTGAGTCATTTAAAATCACCTCTATCATGAATCCTTATGATGTTTTGTTCCTCATACTGATGAGTGAGTCAGCGATTGCTACATTCAGTTTGTCACCTACAAACTGAACAGACGCCTTGGTGCCCTCCATAAAGATACTCGCTCGTCAAAGGCGCTCACTACTCGGAGACATCTGGCTGGCTTGTCCTTTGGGCCTTCATCAAGTGTCCTAGCCCAAATACTCAGTGAGCAAGCTCGCCACCACTCCGAAAATAAGGCATCATCCCCATACGAGCCTGTCATTGTTCACATTGATACGGATTTATCACTTGTCGAAGGAGAATCTCCTGCCCAAAAGCTACTCGGCGAATACCGTCGTGCGTTTCCTCACGCCACCTTCGAATGTGTTCCTCTCAAGGATGTCCTATCTGTGAAGAGTATCGACTGGTCGGCTCTGCCCCTCGATGCTGGTACCCCTGACGAAGATCCGTCTGCTCGTCTTCAACGACTCTTTGACGCCTTGCCTACACTCACCGCACGTAGTGATGTCCTTCGCCTGCTTATTCGTCACCTTCTTCTTCAGAAAGCTCAAGACTATGCATGCACAGCGCTCCTCTTGGGCCACAGCACTACAGCACTCGCCGCGTTGACACTATCAGAGGTCGCTAACGGGCGAGGGTTCGCAGTTCCGATCCAAGTTGCCGATGGTATGACTACTGTATGCACGTACGAGACAGTTGAGGGCGGTGCCGCACAAGAGACTAGCCGACTCGAGTTCCCGGTCTACTACCCCCTGCGCGAGATCTTTCGCAACGAGATGAAACAGTATATTGATCTTGTACCCTCGCTAAAGGAAGTTGTTCCTGTCGATCCGGCAGGTATGAAAGCCGGGAGCAGCGTCGTCTCCCATAAGGATTTGAGTATCGAGGAGGTGATGGCACGGTACTTTGACAGTGTCGAAGAGGGATACTCTGGTATTGTTGCTAACGTTGTGCGTACGGCTGGAAAGTTGGAGCGAGTTCCTGGTAAGACTTTCTGTGGGAGCTGTGGCATGTCACTTGATGCTGAGGGCGATTCGCGATGGGCGGGCGAGATAGGCGACGACCCTGGAGACGGACCGGGCGCAGCCGGTGCAGGCCGTCTATGCTATGGTTGCAAGAGGTCGATTCACGGGTAGAATATGAGTGCAATTACAGGCATTGGTATGAATACCTATTCACACAAACATTGGATGTTCTGTATAACATGCTGTCTATCGTGACTTCAAAAAAAATTTAAAAATTCCCCATATGCGCCACGCCGCCTTTTGGTTCCCAACAACTTATGACCTGGGTGGTGTATGTTCCAATCGATCGTCCTGCCTAGATGACCGCCCAAATGTGTACCTGGAATATTTTCTCCCTTTCGTCGCATACGAAAGTGATCCATAGTTTCATGCATGCTAGTTACTTTACCGCCCATTTATGTACGTCTACTCTTCTCGATTTCTGTCCAATTTTCGTTCTAGGTTGCTATGTCCATTCTGCTAGGGAGAATACGACCCTCAATCTTGCGTACAAGCTTGTTGGTCTGTTCAGCTAAGCTGAGAGTAAGGATCGTGTGAGGTAGAATTCGTGCAAGGTGAGGGAAGAATCCTTTGTACAGAGCGAAAATACCCTCAGAACGGATGGTTTTTGTGAAGCAGTCGGCGGCGCTTGTGTAAAGGTTGCCATTTTGATTATACATACGGGACATGATAGTATCTATTTTAAGATGGTTAACGGATAGAGCAAGCACTGGTTTAGAGGGAAGACTTACCAGGAGGATGCATCACACAGCAGACGACAAACCCGCTTATAGCGCTGGAAGCCAGATGCAGGCCAGGGCCCTCCTCCATACCAAGATGCCGAACCAGACGGCGTTTTGCGAAGAAGTATGTGGGAAGCTGAACAGAGCTACCGAAGGCAGTTCGGATCATAGCAGCTTGCACACCACGGTAGAGACCACCAATGCCCTCAGTACTGTAAATAGACTTGAAGCCATGCCATGCGCCCGTATAATGGTGTTGGGTACCGACCGGTCTGAATTTGGAGAAGCTCTGGAGACGGGTCTTTACAAGGAAGAATGGACTGCCAGCCGCGGCACCGATAACTCCCGAAGCTGCACCGCAGAACATGTTGATGCCCAGATTTTGGGCATTCCCATCTTTGAAGATCAATTTCGCGAGCGCATTGCGCATGGGGTCATAGAAACCCAGGCGGCAGCCATTAAGGAGAATTTGATAGATATAGGCAGCGCCGATACCGCGGTAAATTTTCCTAACTCCCTCGTTGCGTACAATGACGCTCACGCCGTGGATCGGTCCTCTGTAGTGGTGAGGTTGGTGGCCCTTATTCTGAAGTTCGCCTTGCAACTGCATGCTATTGGAAATCCACATATTAGTCATGGGTTCCAATTAAGTCGCGAGACGTTAGGAAGCCTCAAACTTACCGAATCTTGACTGTTTCAAACGGATGTGTCGCGGTTACAGCGCCGCAGGCCGCGATGCCGCCAGCGATGAAAGCGCTGTCGTCATAAGGTCAGCGAAAGAACGGGGCCATAATGGGAATATTCGAAGAATAAGCGCGAGCATTTGACAAAAGCTTACCCAACGGTGGTCGACATGGCCCCGAGCTCTCCAAACACGAGGAGGTGGCTGTCGATTGCGAGTCTAAGGATATATAAAAGGTAAAAGCTGGGACGGTATTATGTCCCTAAAGGGTCGGAGAGCTCAGGCGAGAGAGCTTATCTCAACAATCGGCAACTCGACAAAGGTTAAGAACAAAAGACGAAAGGTTGTTTGAGTAAAGTTCGAGAATAAGAATTTGGGAGCGTGGAAAAGAAGGGTTTCACTCCGTCACCAGCGGCTTCGGACCCAACCTTACCTAGTAGTACCTATAGCGGCGCGGAAATTGTCAGCGTACATATAACTGAGGTACCACTTCCTGAGCGCGCCAAAAAGGTACAACTTTTCTAGGTAATAATAAATGGAAACTATGGAGTCTCTGTACGTCCCTGGGCATAGGTAAATATATAGATTATTGGGCTTTTTAGGTGCCCTAAACAAGTAGTAGTAAGACGCCAATTCTGACTTGGGATGTATTGTCAACTACCTGCTGCTACTAACATGTTTACTTATCCTCGGCCAAGAGCTCACAAAACCATAAGCCGGCAGGATCCATCGAATTTGTAATGCAGCAAAATCTGGGTGTCTGCAGCAGCATTAACTTCATGGAATTTAGCTGCTTCTTTTGTCCTACAAGTATTTCGACATGCCGACGTCGGCGGCCATTTTTCGCGGGGAGAGCTGCGGGTCCTTGCATCATTCAGTAGGGCCGCTGTGCAACCCCTGGATGAATGAACAAGCAAGTGATGTGATTTGCTGAGATGACGATCTTTTAGTTTATGACGCTAGGGCTAAAGGGACATAATGGAATATATCCTTTCTTTTCCTTCCCATGGAGCGGCTTTACGGTTTGCTACGGCTCGCGCGTTTATATGTGCCGTCGCCGAATCTAATCATACCGAGGACATGGATAATAGTAGTTGTTTTTGGAATTGATACACGTATCTACCTAGGTAGGGATTGTTTCATAGAAATGTGACCTAATTCGGCGACAACAAAGTTCAAAGCTTGGGTCATCAAGATGCCCATATCCTACTAAGGTAGGTACTGATGTAGGTAGTAGTTTTTGTGCAGGGCCAGAGACACTGGAAGAGAACCTAAGATGGACCCTTTAGGTCTGTCTGGACGCCTTTGCAGGCAGGTACGTACCTTGAGGCTTCGCTGCACCCCGCAAAAAGTGCACCCCTCCAGCTTAGAGAGCTTGGTTGCAAAAGATCCAATCCATTTCCCATCGCAAAACATCAATTTGAGTTGAACACCAAATCGAAATCGCGGTCAACAGCATCCTCACCCAACACCACCAGACATATAAATTTGTCGTATAACCTGAGCCTAGTATCTGTAAACGATTAGGCCACTTTTATCATAACCACTTGCGACACTTTGCGACCGAGTAATCGACAATCGCTAACCTACGCGGACGGCTTTGGCTTTGTTTTGGAGATTTCGGTATCATTCAATAGGCCGTCACTTCGCACATCTACTCATCATGTCTTCGACACCCATGGATATCGATCGTTCCAATACACCAAATGGAGCATCGCTTAATATTCACCGCACCATTGGAACTACTGCTTCAGTCTCCAATCTGTCCGATGTCATAGGCAACTTTCGACCTACTAAGGTAAGCTCAGCGCCCAAGGCACGATAAACAATAGAAACGAATCCAGCCAACTGACTTGTTGCTCGCTCCATACAGCTCTTCCGACGTGATGACATCAAGGACAACCGCCCACAGCCTCATATACTATCACTCGATTACGACGACGAAGGCGAGTTTGTTATGGCGTCAGCCAGCGACGAAACCATACAGATTTACCATGTCAAAGAAGGTCGCCATGATAAGAGCCTGGTTAGCAAAAAGTATGGAGTGAAGCTTGCCAAGTTCACACATACAAATTCGAGTATCATATATGCCAGCACAAAACAAAATGGTGGGACATTTGTTACCGTAGACCAACCACCAGAAAGCTTGCTAACCATCGTGACCTAGATGCCATTCGATACCTCGCTACGCACGACAACTCCTTCATCCGGTACTTTGATGGCCACGAAGGGCCTGTGACATCGCTGGCTGTCCACCCTGGCAGCGACAATTTCATATCATGCTCCCAGGACAACACCGTGCTTCTATGGGACACACAGACCAAAAACTACCAGGGCAAACTCTTCCTTCGATCGCCCTACCTCGCTGCGTATGATCCTTCAGGGACAGTGTTTGCTGTGGCTTGCGTCAGCAGCGGCACAGTTCTGCTCTATGACGCACGAAACTACGACAAGGCTCCTTTTGCGACAGTCGACATTGTTGAACAGTGTAGAAAGGTAGATTCGCAATGCCTTAACAAGGGATGGACAACACTAGAGTTCTCCAACGACGGCAAATCACTACTAGTTGGAACTCGTGGCAATGGCCATTTTCTACTCGACGCCTTTGAGGGCACACTCAAGGCGTATCTTCACAAACCGAACGGTGGGACTCGGCGGTTGGCAGTTGGAGAGGCGGCACAGGCCGGCGGCGATGCGACCAACGTCGAGAGCAGCGGCGAGTGCTGCTTTGCTCCAGATGGTCGTTATGTTCTCAGCGGCTCCAAGAAGGACGTCTTGGTCTGGGACACCATGGCTGCTCCAGACGATAACAAAGTGCTGGAACCAAGCTGGACATTGCCTGATAAGAGAGAGGCTGCCGTCTTGGCTTTCAACCCACGGTACAACTTTTTCGCGACGGCGGACCAGGAGCTGTTGTTTTGGCTACCTGATCCTCATGCCTAAGCATGGCGCAAAATGTATAGTCTATACTGGAACATTGCATAGGTAGGTACTAAGGTATTGGAAGATGAGAACCATTTGTATTTATATTATTTGGAGTAAACAATAGATACCCCTGCATTATTGTAAAACCGTTACAAATGGGTGGACAAAAAGGCCAAAGTTCACCAGACAAAATTATGTTGCCCTCGGTGTATTATATATATATATATATAT
>JAATNT010000272.1:0-46158 GCA_020137375.1 Fusarium chaquense | reverse complement strand
CTTCTGTCTTGCTGGCAACTCGACCCAAAGAAGGATATAACTCTACCTACTGTAGCGTAGCGTACCTCAGTACCTCAGTACCTGGTCGGTCAGATGTCTCTCTACCACAGAGACTGACTGACTGACTTTTTTGATGAAGCCCAATTTCTTTCCCCCTCCATCCCCCTCCTCTCCCCTCATCTCTTCCCATGTCAAATCAGAGACCCAGCCCCTCATGAGCATGGAATATGGATGGTCCGTCCTCAACATGGTCATGGTTATGGTCCCGCCCAATCTACCACCTAATCCATATCAATTGCGCTATCTACCACCCGACTCATGGACCCCGACCTCTTCCTTTCATGCATCACATTGCACGGATGTTTATTGTTTGCTTCCAAATGCTGTACTGCTGTCGTCATTATCACTTGCATTTACCAAGACCCTGTTGTCTTGTCACATGTCTGCACGCCATTCTTGTAGATACGACTGAAACAAAAACGGAAAACATATTATTTTAAGACAATAAGTTCAACGGCTTTGCTGAAACACAGCCTGCAGGTTGCTTCGCTGTTCATGCATACCTATGGATATATATAACGTGTCTCATGCTTGCTCTTGTAGATTTCTGACTCACTTTTTACCCTTTCACCGTTCCGATCCAGCACAGTCCATCCTATTCCTGTTCCTAATCTTAGTGCCTGGTGCAAGTCCATCAGCTTGACCGTTAAGTAACTCGAGTTTATGCAAACCAAGCTGGGACCTCCAGTAGCTTTTTTCTCCGCCAGAAACTCCGTGCGCTGTCTTTCACGGAACTATCGTCCAATGTCCCGTGCCAGGTCAAATATGTACATAGTATAATAAAATAATGTCATTGTCGTCATGAGAGGGGAGTTGTGATTTTGGTGGGCGTTTCGCCAGGGAGCTTTTGTCCCGATCACCAAGTAACAGTAAGTGACTGTTGTTGCCAGAACGTCCAGAACCGAGGCTGTTTGTTAATGGTTCCCATTTTCAGGAAAACCTAACAAATTCCTCCTTGCTTCAAAGGTCCGGCAACCTCCATTTCTGGAGGTGTACGTGTGGAAATTGGCGATTGGTGTTTTTCAACATCTTCGTGACGAAGCCGTCAGGACCCCGATACTGCTCATCTAAAGGTAGCTCGGAATGGACCCTCGACTTTGATGTCTTTAATGCCCTCAGGCATCAGACGCAACCACTCGTTCCAGCTTTCGATGTCCACGTTGTCGTCGTCGAGTCGAATTGATAGATGCAGCTGCGGGCTGTTCTCGTAGGACGAGAAACTACTTCGCATAGGATTGTGGTCGTATACAGGCGAGAGAAAGATGGAAGGGAGCCTTGAGTTACCAGACATCATCATATGCAGTGGCGACGGAAAACTGGTTAGAACTTCCTTCTCTGGGTGCTTGTCCTGTACCATCTTGGAGTAGTGGGAGAACAGGTTTGCATGTAGCTCCGCAGCGGACAGGGGGCTCAAGCGTGCTGCTCTGATTCGTAATTGCTCAGCTAATGCGCGTGTAAACGCGCACCGATCGATGTCGTAGAAATGCTCTTCCGATATTGATGCCGCAAGAAGCTCCAACACACCTTGCTGGCGAATCATCCTAGTTGACGGGTAATATGCCGCATCCATGATAATCAGTGTATCTGCACATGCTTCTTCTAGTGTTTGTTGGATACCGCCCCATCGGATTGTCGAGGCTTGTTCTGGATCGCGGGAGCTGCCATAGTCAGTAATGGTTTTGCTGTCGGAGCAGGGACAAGTCATTTACCTAGCCAAAACCATCTCACGGTTGCTGTCGAGGTAGGTATGTCCCGCATAATACACTATTTTCAACACATCACGCTCGTCACGGTCCTCGACAAACTCGTTTAATTGTCGTGAGAGCCATCGCCATGAGCTTTTGCATCCTTCAGACGATGATGGTATGGCTTGAACCTGAAAATTGTAGCGATAGTATTTATCGAATACCTCCGCAAGTTCCCGAACAGCTGCCTGAATCGTGGGAACATCTTCATCGTCTTGCCAGAACAAGAACATGACCTGTACAGATGTGTATCGGTCTCGACTGGGTGTGGAAAGCATGCGTCCCACGTTGGTTTGGAGATCGTTCTTGAAACTCTCAATGCCAGGCAACGACAATGATTTCTCGAGGCGGGGACCTGAAGGTAGAGGAGTTCGAATTCGAGCGTCGCTTAGTGGAAGTCGACCGGGCTGGTTGGAACCAGGAGTACTGGAGTCAATGTCCATCTCCTGAGTGTCGTGTGTGAACAAAGCCTGGACATTGGTGATAGCAGCGGGGCTCAATGGCCGACCAGCCGCAGCGAGCGAGGGCGCAATATCCTGAATAGTTGGGCTGTGCGATCGGTGGAATTTGGAAACGACATCCTCCCATGTCATGTTGTGATGACTGGGGTGGCACTGCGGTGGCATAGATGTTGGTATGAGTCCATTTGCGAGGAACTTGGGAGTGATATAACGACTTACAGCAACTCTTCTCCTCCTACAATCAATGCATGCGCCGAGCTTTCGAATGAGTGCGGCACGCTCTCTGGACTGCTGAGAAAGGGGTCCGGTCCGTCTCCTGCTCGTACGGCGGCTGTTAGAGACGTCGGAACCATCCTTTATAGAGAAGATAGACTGGTGCAAGTTAGGAGAGGTATCGGCACTGTACGATGTGTTATTGGTCTCTGTGGAGGCCAAGGTGGCGGTCGTCGCCTGAGTCGAGATGGAAGAGCATGTGTCTTTTCTTAGAGGCGGCGTAACGGGGTGAAGGTGGTGGTGAGTGTGATGGTGATGATGATGCTGCTGTTGCTGATGCTGCTCAAACGTGTAATGCGCCGGCGAAGTGGGCGAGGGCTGACGGAGGGGGGGGAGCTCTTCTGAATTTTGCGGGAGCGAGTGAACGGAGACGGATGCGACTGCTGTTGCAGCTGCAAGAACCGCAGGTAGCGATGCAGACTGAGCAGAGGGCGAAGAAATCGAGGGCAAGGAGGGCGTTGGGGCGGTCTCGGATATGGAGGTCGGTTGCGAAGGTGACGGGGACGGCGGCGGCTGTGGTTGTTGGTGCTGATTGATGGACGCAGTCGTGGTAGCTGGAGAAGCCTCGGCCATACTGTGGGCGACAGAATTCATCTTGATGAATAGAGAAATGTAATCGGCGCTGTGAATAATCAAACGCGCATCATCTCAAACCAAAAGGAAGAAAGTTTTGGAGAGACAGCGATTTGGTGGTATTGGAATAGCTTGCCAATCATCCGGCTGCTTAGAGTACGCGACGTGATCGGCTGTCTTTATCAATCTGCCGTGCGTACGTATATTAGTTGTGAAGGCGCAAACGCAAGTAAACAGCACAGGCAGGCTGCAAGCGATGGGTTTATTGATGTGTTGCGCGCGTGAGTGGTATTAATCGTACCACAGCGTTCTTAGACTTAAAGTATGGAGAGTAGGTTGTGAGCAAAGCAAAATATTGCTGCAACTTTTCAGCGTGCTCTGGTCCAGCCTTGGGGTTGATTCGAAGTATATATAAGCTGTGTGCCGAGACTGTGGTGACGGCTGCCGGCAAGGGGTTTCTTGGTGGGTATCGTTTTTGAGTTGACAGGGCAGAATGATACACCCTGGGGCGACCCGAGGGAAACTGGAACAGGTACAGGGCAGTCCTTAGAAGTGATATATAATTCAATTGATTGCAGCTGGGTACAGTGAGGCAACTGGGCAGTAGGTAGAGATTATGGGGAGGTGGAACGGTAATAGCAACGATTTGGCGAGATTAAAGCCGGCAACAGCTGAACAATTGGAGTTTGAATCAAACGGATAATTGCACCGGCATTGGGGGTGGATGCGCAGCGCAAAGTAGCCGAATAGTACTGGCGAAGGGATCAATTCGCTGGGACCCAAGAGATGCGCAGTTTCAACTTCAAGCTCGTGGGAGTTGAAGAAGGGTCTGATCGGATCAAGGCTCTGGAGGGCGAGACGGGAGTCGTATATACGAAGAGTCGGCCTATGATGGATGTAGACATGTACCATAAACCGGGTCGTAGCTCTTGGTGAGATCGTCGAGGTGAGTGGAAACGCAATGATGAGACAACGAAAGCGGATCAGGGTTCGTCAATAAAGGAAAAAGAATTGGCCAAGAGAAATAATAAGAGCAAGAAAAGAAAGCTCAAGTTTATGCTATGGAAAGAGACCGAGGGTGTTCCGTCTTCACCAAGACCAACCTGAGGTAAATGGAGTGGCGTGCAGAGACAGAAAGAATCGAAGAAGAAGGGCGTGGGCAAAAGACGTCGTAAGTTTGCAGCCAACCAGAGCATCGTTCGGGGAGTCTCACAGGGTGAAAATGGGAACCTAAGGAAGTGGAGGGGCGTGGGCGGGAGCAATCCCTGGGGCTCCTCAAGTCCTGGACGGCGGAGACGCTGTTGGTAAAGATGCCCGCCAGAGGGGAAGTGGATAGATTTCCCCAGTTAGTAGGTTAGGTACACTAAGTTTAGTGACCACACTGCTGTGCGTACGTCTAAAGGTAGAAATGGTACCTGAGTCCAGTATCAGGGACCGGCCCGGGAGCACTCGAGGGACCCAGGATGGGGTGGAATGGCACGAGATGATGACTGTGTAATGCAGTAGTCATCGTCTCTTGAGCTAGGATTAAGGTCAATCGAGGTTCATAACAATCGGCGACATCAAACATGGACAAAGACCACTGAGTTGTTGAGGTCTGCTCCGCGGAGCCGTCTTGTCTTGGTAAAAAGAAATTCCACCAAAGTTTGTTGAGTGTCCTTGAATATGAGTCTCAGACAATGTAGATTGTCTTGGTCAGAAATTTTGAAGTGTCCAACCACATTCTTGAGAGTGCCTAATGATAGACGAGCTGTCGTGGGATGAAGTTCATGGAACAAGACAGGTGAGACAAAATAGGTTAGGGTCAATCGAAGAACCTGGCCAAGGTGGACCGTACCTACCTTTTGCACACACTCCCGTCGGTTCGGGTGCCCCCCAACACCGCAGCACCTTGCTCTGGCATTACTATACCGTCTGCGTGTTGTAGCAAAAGCAAAGCTCCAGTTTGTAACCAATTGTCAGGGCCTTGTATGGTCCGGTCCGATTAATCAAATTTACCTACATCCCGCTAGTCGGGTCAGGGTAAAGATGACAGAAATGGAACGTTAGATGCCCGGTTAATGATGCGCGGCTCCGGCGGCAGGAGCTGGCTCTTGCTCCCATGTCCTGCCGTTCTAGTTAATTGCTAAATGAATGACAATGAACTGCAAGGACTTCTCTCGGTATTGCTTTCTTTTTCAGAAGGAAGGAGTAAAATCTGACACGCAACTTTAGTACTCGTCTCTCCACCTCGAATTTTAACCTTCTTACAAGCGACTGGATCCCTTTCTAAAGTGATCCATCTGTCCTCGTTTATTGCATCTAGATATGACGATTCCAACTGCATATCGCCCATTGGTACTGAAATCAAGCAACACGTCGAACGATAACGACGACAACAGCAGGGTATTTTAGTAGAGGACCGGATCTCAGTGCGGTACTCTTTTGATCATTGAACCCTCCAGCTCATCTTGATCCGGCTACGGCTACATTCGTCTGACAAATTATTGCCCACCAGTCTACGCTTTTCAATTGCACCTCCGAGTCCGTAAACAACAAAAAAGAAGAAAGGAACGCGACAATAGCGTTTACTAAAATGACTGCTCTACAGAGTCGTACCGTAATATATGTGAAAATCGTACGCAGTCATCTAGTCCCATCAACGTATCTCACTTTGGTCTTCGACTTGAAATACCGGGACAACCTTCAGTATCTCAACCATATACCACTCGCCAAAGTTGCACCGCTTGTATATGTACATACAACCAGAACTACGGGCTGATGGATGTCTGAACCTTGTTTGCCGCATGGCATGTTCACAGCCCATGTACCCTGCGAAAAGATCCGTGCAAGGACCCGTCTGATATGTTACTTGCTTTCGTGTTTGACCGGAAGTGCAACACCGAGTGCAGACATCTCGAATGTCGCAGGCTTGCACCCGCAGCGTGACTTCTTCTCTTGGTTGTAATGTGGTCATGGTTGCCATTCACAACATTGGCTAGTTTCGACAAGGTCAGTCTGGCCAGCAGTACCCGCCCAGTAACACAAAAGATTCACAGAATCAAATCATTGTCTCATCAAACTCATTACTGAGCGCTCGCGTGGTGGATCATGCCGGCTGATCCTAAATCGTCCTGCGACTTTTTGCCTGAGTGAGAAGAGAAGGGTGGCATCAAAAATTGGTACGCCTGTGTTAGAGCACTTACACCAAAGACCAAATACCTACCATGTACCGCCACAATCATATCGCGCCATTCAGTTCGGTTTTCTTCATCTGTTCTGTACGCCCAAGATTGAAAAATTGCGTCTTATGCCATGCTATAGGCGCGCCTAGATAGCACTTGACATCCTGAGAAGAAACAAAAACTACTCGAAGTCGAGCCGTAACAGGCATTGCCATACATTCCCCGCCCTGCCGCCAAACTCCACCACGGCTCGGTGAGAAGGACGTTCGGCTTTGACCTCGGGAAGAGGAAGGAAATTGTACATACACTGGGTTAGGTACGTACCACATTATTCGATGATTGCGGACCAACGACCATGCTGTTTCCAGCGATGAGATCCTGGATAATGCACAACAGAGCTGTTGCGTATTCCGAATACAAAGCAGAAGAGACGTTGTGTTCTAGACCAACCCGTTTTCTCTAGTGTTCTGTCTGGTTACACCAGACCAAGTAAGAGTGGCTGAATCCTGCCCACAGAGCCTTTGGCTTTCCAAGGCATCAATCAGCTCACCTCGCCCTCCTCACCCCAGATTTTGCAGAGGGAAAAAGGCATGGGCAGCCAGGGCCTTACATGCCAAGAGACCCATCGTTATGCTCGGGGGTTGTCACTGGCTCAAGTCGAGGTTCGGCTCTCCACTCCGTTTGTCTTTTCTTCTTTCTTCCGTATGAGCGATCTGGTGGCAGGCAGGTCAGAACGAATTCACCGAGGTTAAGGACACCAGAAACCAAGGACTGAGTAATGTCCGTAGCTCTTCAGTTTTCCTCGCCATAATGGATACTCCCACATATAATACCGCGAGCTACAAGATACTACATCTTCAGGTTGTCGCGATTGGTTTCTGGCTATAATATATCATTTTAGATGTTCGTGAGTACTATACTACAAATCCCGTACATGAGACCACTTTCATGCCGTTGAATTCTCTGGTGCTTCAGCATTTCTGCAATGCAGTGCCACATCAAACTTTTAGGTGGAGGAGGGTGTCAATGGTACACACCAAACTTTGCTTTGCCCCGTTCGAGCCTGGTGCCGGGTCTTCACCGAGATCCTCTCGTGAGACATCACCAGATCTGATCCACTCTTCGGTTCTCTTTGTTGGTCCAAGCTCAACGACATGCACATCTCATTAAACAATCGAGCCGACGTGACTCTCAGTTCAGTACGTATCAACATCACGTCGGCCAATCGGTGTTCCAATCTCCACAGATGAAATTGGACTTTTCACCGACACAAGGCGTCTTCAGCCGACAAAGGAAGATGAGACTAACTGACCGGACCTGCCCTTTATTTCCTCACTTCGTAATTCAAGATGTACTCAAATCAGCTGGAAGGGTGCGAGTTTCATGAGAGATGGAAATATACGCCCATGCCTGACTGGCCTCTCACCTTGAATCGGTGTGCTGGTTCTTGATTCCGGGCTCCTCTCCGCCGTCGGCTCCCGATGTTTAAGAGACACCTACCAGACTGGGGCCAATACTTGTATGGGATTGGGTCACTATCTGGCTTATCGGGGTATCACGGACCGAGTTGACCGTCCCGGTGCCGTTTTGTGGAGTGTCTATGTTGGGAATATTGCGGTGTATTAGTTTTGATACACCACTGCACTTGTATCTCAGTCAACCGATCCCAGCACATGCATAGATGCGTGAGGGTTTCGGCTACAATCGAACCAGTCACTCGAGCCGCAACCTGCTGTATAGCTGTGCAACCTGGTATGGAGACAGAGGCGATATAAGGCGAACGGTCTCTCTACAATATGCCGCTCATGTGATCTTCACTACTCTCGTTTCAGCGAGTCTGCTTAAGTTCCTGTGCAATTCTGTAAATCGTGATTCATCTGATATTGGAAAAGGTAGCCAGCCAATCAATCAATAGTTATACACACCCAAAGCAAACAAATGATAGCTTGTGCACAGTTCATTACTCCTGAATCCAGGCCATCAAATAATAGTACGGAACAAAAAGGTTAAATGTGATGAAGCAGTCAATAATGATAAAGCCAAACCCTTAAGAAAATGTGAATAATTACAGTTGCCAGCTCTGGTCTTTTGTCCAAGGTGAGCTTTGAAACTTTCCCTTGTCATCTTTGACTGTCCCAATATCATCGCGCTTGTCATCAACCAATCTCGCCCATTCAAGCATCAATCTGAATAGATACACTTCCCTATCCTTTTCGCCCAGTGCTTCCTTCGCCCATTTGGCACCTTGCTGGGCAATCCATGCTGCGTCCTTTGCCTGTCCCTTCATGTCGGTATCGCGCCCGTTGATGTACGCTTTGTTGTGCGTGCCGGTAAAGTACGTCAAAGTGGTATGCAGACCCTGATATCGCGTGTCAATGGGCACAAAGTGTAGCCATGGGATCAGACGATCGCTATACCACGTCCGGAAGAGGGTGGAAATGAGAGGTACACTATTTGAGCGGAGCACGCGAATGAGGTCTGGTGAGGGTCCATTATCCTGATCCAGAAGAAGGATGTAACGGTATTCAAGAGGCTCTTGATCCTTGGATTCCTCGACAATGGGATATGTTTGGCGGAGGAATTCACAGTTAGGGCCTTTGCAGCCTGTGTAGTCGTTCATGCCGACGCTTGTAGGCGCAACGAGATTTGCTTCTGCAATAGGGACTTTCTCATGCTGATATACAGAAGGGTCTTTAGCCGATGGAAGAATCATTGAGACCTTGTCTCCCGGATTTCTGTTACCCATCATGTGGAGGAGTCGAAACTTATGGTTACCTCGCAAAGCTTGATCGGAAATGTATCCATCACCGGTTTGACCTCGCCAGAACATGGAGTCATACCGGCGGTCGAAGTTCCAGCTGATGTCGGCTTTATCATCCTCAGGTTGCGGCAAGGGAATTAAGATATCCTGGAAGGGCTCTGACTTGTACGGTCCAAAGAGGGGCAACAGATCTCTAATGGGCTCTGCGTGAGGATTCGAGAGGGACATCCCATGGAGATACTTGAGATCGGGCTGAAAGCAGTACTCTAGAGACCTCTCCCAATTGACCATTACCTGCGCCTTCGAATGTCGTCGTACACAGTCGGCGCAAAACTCGCCAATATTCCAGTGAGGGCTCGTTCGGGTTCTTGAACCTGGAGGACATCCTTCAACTTGCATCTGGCGGTAGTTGGCTGGGGATATCATGGATCTCTGATCCGTCTGAGGAGATTTGGGTAATGCAGGCAAGGGCTTCAGGACAGGGGTCTCCGCAGGTTTCGCTCCTTCACCGTCATCGTGGTCCTTTCCTTCAGCCGACCTCTTTGAGATGAGGTTGACTATAGGAGTTAAATCCGCCCTGCTCTGTCCATTGGCGGTTTCCCACGATGGGAGAACTCGTGGAGAGGGGCTCAGGTTGACGGGGAAGAGCATGTCAGGCAGGAACTTTGAAAACTTGTTGATGGTAACCACCAAGCTATCTAGCAACTCTGCATCATGCCCACTGACTTCAGGGAGTCTTGACGCGTTCCCGTTTTTTATGCCAATAACATGAACGCCAGGCATTTGAGATACAAATGAGGTGCGTTGCCTCAGTTTTCGTGGTGGGATAGATTTGAACGGAGCCAAATCTCGGTCAATCTGATCAAATCGATCAATCACAACAGTGTTTTTAGCAAAGTCGTACCAGTCCGCGAAGGCCGGAGGGGGATCACGATCATCGTGGCGCTCCTTATAGATCTTATGAGCGATGGGAAGACTATTACTTGTTGTTGCCTCCTGCATCCAGCGACCCTGCCTGATGTTGGCTCTGTAGATGAAGTCGTTGATAGGGTGGCGCACAAAGGTCTGTGGCTTTGTTTTGACAATGAACACTGTAGTTCCCATGGCAAGACCAAATAGAAGAGCCAGAAGAAAGAAGCGTCGAATGAACACGACAGAGCGTATGCCATGAGTGTAAGTGAATACGATCATTCCAAATGCAATCATGTAGAGCGGCATGATCTCGGGAAGCCGGTTGGGATGAAGGTAATCTCCATATTGGAATATGTTTTGGCAAGCCTTTGCTGTTCCCGCAAGGAACGTGATGATACTAGCTGGTGTGAGCGGCGATGTTTCGCATACCCAGAAAGTGGCCGATATCATAAGAGCCGCGAATGCGACACTATCAACAATGATATCAAACCCATACAGGAAGCCGAATCCAGCATGTAACACGGAGGAACCCCTGAAGATTCGGCTTCCCACCCACACAAGACCCATCGACAGCGACGAGAGTGTCAAGACTGTCCCCAGAGTTCGCAAACGAAGCTTAGCTGTTCGGGACCAAGCCAGCAAGCGCCAGAGGAGCACCACAATGATAACATCAAGCATAAGCCCCATACACTGCAAAGCAAGGGTCATTCGCCTACTCTCAACCATCTCGAAACAGTAATACGTAGATCGTGTGATTCGACTGATGGCATGGTAGGTACCAGTAGAGAAAACCAAGATGCTGAAAACTGCCAGAGTAAGTGTAACTCTGGGACCACTAAACCAGTCGATCAAGTCGTCGAAGCATGAGCGCCAAGGATCATCTGGATCTTCCGGGGGTGGAAATCCCCATTTCTTTCGAGAAGTGAAGATTTCATAGGCGAAGAAAAGGACGCAGAGGAATGACTGAATAGCTATTAGACTTCAGGGGCTTTAGAGATCTGTATATCAGCACAGCTTGGACTTACCTCAAGGCCGGGAGTCGCACATTGCTGCTGATAGTTTACACGGTGAAAGATTTCGAGCCTTAGAACAATGCATAGTATTAGTACGGGAAGCGATAGCCTTCGTGGCCGTCCTGGTAGATGAGCATTTTCATTCTTGGATGCAGCATCAGGTACGTCGTCGAGCAGCGAACCTTGACGACGGTGCGATGCGAAACGTCCGTCTGCGCCAGGAAACCACTTGGTGGTATAACTGACTCCGTAGCAAATAAAGCCGGAGAGAAGAAATACAAGAAACGAAGAAAGTCGTGGGCTCTCTAAATGATTGTTTAGTTTCTGATTAAACAAGTAGTTGCGAGACAGAAAGTTGAGACTAACCAGTTAGAGAATGACGTTCAAAGGTTTGAGATATGTAAAAGAATGAAGATGTAGCACTACCATTCCAATTAGTTTTACTACTATTTGATGGATAAAAGGTGAAAAGTATACCACAGCGCAAATAATTGAACCACCGTATCGCCAGCCATGATGACGATAATGGCTTTCAAAGCCAAGATAGACCCAAACAATAGATATGAAAGTTCAAGTATGCCTTCAAATTACTCATGTCGTCGCAATCATATAAGCGTTGTCAGAACCAAGCTGAGAATAAACTTTCAATTTGATATACTTATCAATGAACAGTTCATGATACCGCCGTCTTTGTTAAAGTCATGATAAAGAAAAAGAAGCTTGACGTTAAATTGAAAACCCCCCCCTGGTCGATTTTGATTGATATCAGGGGATAGGCTGACGACTCTTTCCTTTCACCCCTGGAAATTACCTAAGCTGACGTTTATTCGCCGGCTGTTCTATCTACAGCGCCTCCAAGGCTAAGCGGTCCACTATCTCCTAGGGGTCCTCCCTATCTCGATAACGATCAAGCTCATGTTAAATTTAGCTTTCCTGTGATGTAACTTCTTGGACGCCTCATTAGATACCATGGCCGGCCTCAACGACGTGCCCTTCATTAAGGGCCTTGCCGTGCCTTCTGTTTGCGCCCTCATCATCTTTCTCGGCTACTTTTCCCAGCTTCTGTTCCATTACTCGACCACCCTCGAACCCGGTCCTCCCTCGCGTCGCGAAACCATCACTTTCAACAGCCTCCTCCTTGTCCTTTGGATAACGTACTATCGCGCCGTTACCACCGATCCGGGCCGTTATATCTTCAAAGACCGTGTTATTGAGGCTGATGGCCAACGATGGTGCAACAAATGCGCAGCTCCCAAGCCTGCTAGGGCACATCATTGTCGTCACTGTGCAAGATGTGTACCCAGGATGGATCATCATTGTCCCTGGACGAGGAATTGCGTGTCCATGACCACGTTTCCTCATTTCCTGCGCTTCTTGATCTACACCAACATATCGCTGTGGATGCTGGGCTACTTCTTGTGGCAGCGCTTCTCCAAGATCTGGGAACACCGTCGTCTGCCCGCATACTTGGGCCCTAGTTTCTACGGACTAATTTGCCTGTCTCTTATTTCTATCGTCAATTTTGTTACCACTGTTGCGTTGGGAATCATGCTTATTAACACTGTCAAGTCATGGGTTTTCAACCAAACCATGATCGAAGGATGGGAACAAGAGCGTCATGAGGCCTTGATGGACAAAGGCCCCAAGGAGTGGTGGGATATAATGGGACCTGACGGTGAAAAAGTCCGTTTCGAGAAGCTCGAGTTTCCATACGATATCGGCTTCTTTCCAAACATGGCACAAGCAATGGGCACCCGCAACGTTCTGTGGTGGTTCTTCCCTTTTGCCGGAAACCCCACAATCTCCAAAGACGGCACCGGACAAGGCTGGACATGGGAAGAGAATGGCTTTAACCGTGTCGAAGGTCTCTGGCCACCACCAGACCCCGATAAACTCCGTCGAGCCGCGCGAGGCTGGCCAGCTGGAAACCGTGACTATGCCGAGGAGTTGCGACAAGCAAACATGAGTTCCAGCGAGTACAAAGCTGGGTTTCTCAAGCGTCAGGCTGATGATGAGAAGCGCAAGAGGCACCTCATGGCGGAACTGGAAGAGGTCGACGATTTTGACATGTATGACGATGAAGAGTATGATCGCGAGCTTGATCAGGGCCTTGGATGGGTCAATGCGGACGGTGATCGACTGCGAGATTACGGTGTTGATGAGGAAGAGTCGGAGGCTGGAGAAGCTGATGACGATGATGTGCCACTAGCAGAGCTGATACGGAGAAGAAAGGTGCTGAAAAAGGATAGCTCAGACGATTAAGATGACACAATAATTTCGTATAAAAAAATGAATCAAAAAAGCATTTATTCCTTCTAATAATCTGTAATGTTCTGGCTATGAATATGAATGTCCCCGTCCTGCAGTCATTCAGAACGACGCTTTTGCATACGCTTGCCCCAAAGCACCAAGAATAAAACCAAACTCGGCCATAAATTCCTTGCGGCTTCTACACCTCGGTTGCCCAGTTCAGTCTTGTTTGTATACAACAGAAAAAAAAGCAACATGTCATGTCTCCTCCTCTTCCGCTTCGCTCTAGCGCGCTGTGTGTTTATGTATATCATGCGTGCAGGTGCAAACGATATGACTGTGTCCTACCATCAAGTTTCTTGTTTTCCGACTCCTTAGTAACATCGTGAAGCATAAACTCGTTATGTCGTCTACCAGTCGTCGTCATCTTCCTTCTCCTTTTGCATGGCGTTCTTCCTGGCTAGCAGAGCGTCGGCCAAACTGCCACCCAGGCTAGGTGTAGGAGTGCTGCTGCGGCTGTCAGATCCGTTGGGTGTGTTCAGGCTCATGCCAGAATCGCGCTGCTGGAGCTCAGCCGGCTTACGACCGGCAGCAGGACGCTTGGCCGGAGGCGCAGGTGGTGTTGGCTTGGATCGTGGAGGAGCAGGAGGAGCTCGAGGTGCTGGTGGAGCTTGTTCCTCGACGTATGCTGCGGGAACCCAAGCCTGCTGTGCGGTCTGGGGATTCTTGGCTAACCACCATCCTAGAAGCGTGTCAGTTGGGCTATATATCCAAACAGTAGTGAGGAGTACTTACCATTGCTCTCCTTCTGCACAATCTCGACTATCTGACCCGCGGCGATCGAGAGCTCATTCTCCCGTTGGCCAGCAAAGTCGTACAGGACTTTAGCCATCACCTTAGGTGGACTTGGTGGTCGTGCTGGAGCAGCAGGAGGGGGAGGTGGAGGCGGTGCTCTTCCAGCAGCGCTGGCCGCTTTGGCATGGCTTGGGAGAGCGTTGTGTGCAGCAGGAGCTGGGGCTGCCGCAGGAATAGAAGCAGCGGCAGAGACAGCAGCTGGCGGCTGAGGAACGGCTCGTGCGCCTCCTCCTGGGCGAGGCTTCGCAGCTCGGTTGCCCTGAATGCGAGATGGTCTCCCATTGGGTCCTCCAGGCTTGATAAGCTTACCGCGAGTAATGGGACGAGGAGGCACAGGCTTGCCCTTGGGCGTGGGCTTCGAGACCGAGCTTGGTGGCTCGCCAGGCTGAGTGTGCACAGCACCACTCTTGTAGTAATCGGCTGGGACTTGTGAGTCCTTCAGCACCTTGACTTGCTGTAGCTTGCCAGGCTTCTTGGCGTACTCGATCGTCTCGGCTATCTTGAGGTTGAAGCCACCTGGCATCACTCGCTGCATCTGGGTGAACATCTCGGTCTTGAAGATACAGTTCATCAGGGGGTCAGCCTCTTGCGGTGATCCTATACCCAGAGAGAACCAGTCATCTCGGGCTGATGAAACACCAATAAATTTGATGGCCCCCAAGGGAACTGACTTCTCAACGGTGATTTGCGGCTGACCATTGACAAGCATCTGAGCAATGATATAGAATTTGCTGTTGGATATAACGATGATGCGAGGGCTGGCTTTACTGGAACGACCAAACTTTGCCTCCAAAATCTCACCACGGCATGAGAATACTGCCTTCTCGTTTGAGCCGATTCCAGCAGCACTGCGAATTTGGGCACCGGGGCCAGTACTTGCGTTAACACCCAGGTAATCACCTAAGAAACGTCGAGAGCCCAGCAGACTCATGCGACGCCTTTCCTTGCGACCTCCTAGGACCTGGTGACCATGATCACGAAGCTGGAGATATTCAGCTCCAGTTCGCTTCTTGCGCCAGAATCGCTGAATTCGCGTAGCAGATTCGGCTCGGTAGGCGAGGTAAGCCCTCCACATTCGCTGAATTCGAGTAGCCATGTTGTGCCAGTACCTATCTCGCATGTGTTCTAGAGCAAACAATGTCTCGGGAGCCTTGATAAACGCCTTTGTGACACCCATCTGCCATTCTTCCTTTGGAATGCTAGTGTCCTTAAGGATTTGCTTCACGGCAGCCTCTGTAGTGCCCTCCCAGGTAAATTCACCAGCATAAGAGGTAGCGGGTGACAAAAGGAAGAATCTGTCGACAAACTTGTCGAAGTCCTGACGGTATGCGAAACCGGCTCGTCTGATTCGAACGTTTTCTTGAAGACCAAGATATTTGATCTGATGGAGGACATTCGGGCCGTTGTATTCCGTTGGCGACTTATTCTCGTTTGGCTTGATGGTACGAATATAAGAAGGCTGGCACTTCATCAGAGTATCAACAAGAGCGTTGGCGGACGCTCGAATACGGTCACCCGCAGAAGGAGGCTGCTTTCGATTATCTGTGTCAACGGGACGGGGGAACAAAGTGTGAACGAAGTCGTTTCCACTGTGTTGGAACAGGGCCAGCAGACCCTTTAGAAGTTGATCCTTGTTCTTGTCCGTGATACCTTCAACAGTATATGTAACGTCACCAGCGTAATGCTTAATGATAAAGTTTCCTTGTCGCGGGGTAAGATGAGCGTGGGACATGCCGTTGATACTCTGCATGAAAGTGCGATCGCAAGCAGCAGGATCAGCGTGCGCAGTCTTGGTGGCATCTTTCATGGCAGAGAAGATACCGACCGGTCGAATCTGCTCGATGAGATCGCAAACAACCTTGTTATCGAAATACTTGATAGGAGTCCATTGAATTTGCTCCCTGGCGTACTCCTCCTGCTCAGCCTTGAGGGTCAGCTGGATGAAGATTTGCTGCAATTTCTCGTTTACGTAGTTAATGCATAGCTGTTCGAAACTGTTCTTCTCAAAGATCTCAAAGCCATAAATATCCAGGATACCGATGGTGTTGGTGGTTGGCTGCCGAGCCTTAAGAGACTTGTTGATGCGTTCGACGATCCAGTCGAAAAGGTTGCTGTAAATGGCCATTGCCAAGGCATCTCGAGTAGCCTGCGCTTGAGCGGGGTTGGCGGGGGATTCGATAACCTCACCGTTTCGGGGTGTCAAGATTCGGATCGTTATGCCCTTGATAAGCTGGTCGGGTGTGACCTCCATCAGATAAGCTGCGAAATCGACCACAGACCTATCAGTGACTTCAGCATAACCGCCTTGGTCCTCTTGGAATTGAATGTTTCCAATCCATAGGATTGCTGACAGCATTCGGAAGATCTGATCTTGCTCGGGCTGAGAAAGGCCAATAACCTTCATTGCATTGAGCGTATCTTCGAACTCAGCAAGATCGTCGATGCCGTCAACGTCCAAGCATTTTGACCGGCTGGTGTAGACATAGGTCTCGGGCTTCTGGACACCAAATGTCTCCCGGTATTGTTGCGAGGCACCCTTGGCGAATTGATAGAAGATATGGAAGTTTCGTTCGTTTGTGATCTGGCCCACCACTCGCGACTTTTCGAGGAGGTAGTTTGTGATGTCAGCACCGACAGGCTCACCCTGCGCGTTGAAGTAAATTTGCAGGTACTTTCCGAATCGTGACGAGTTGTTGTTTCGTAGCGTTTTTGCGTTTCCGAAGGATTCGAGTAGGGGGTTGGTTGCCAGCACCATGTCCTTGATCTGCTTGATATCTCCTGATTCTCCACCAGAAACACTAGCAATGTACTGCATAATGCGCTTTGCCGCCTCTGTCTTGCCGGCACCGGACTCTCCTGAAATAATGACACACTGGTTGTCGCTGTATGCCTTCATGTTGTAGTATGCGGCCTCGGCAATTGCGAAGACGTGGGGGGGCATCTCTAGTCGGTTTTTGCCCATATAGCTCTGAAGGACCTCATCGGTGTAGATGCCCAAGTCCCGGAAGGGGTTGACAGAGACCAAGACATGGCCGATGTAGGTATAAATCTCACGCCCCTCGAAACGCTTCTTCAAGTTCTCATTGATGGCTTCGTTGGATACTTTGCTCAGAAGAGTCAAATCGGAAACGCCAATCTCCTTCTTCTTGGTTGTCTCAAAGGTGGCCTTCTTGGGCTTCGCGCCTCCGCTTGCGCCGTCGGCGGCTGCACCGGCGCCTTTGTTCTTCGGGCGTCTTGATATTCCCTACAGATTGGGCGAGAGTTGTCAGCGAAATATGCGCCAACATGGGAGAGTTTGTACAGTACCATGATATGCAACTGTTGTAGAAGAGGGGGAGGAGGGGGGAGAGGAGAGGTGGATAGATAGTAGGTAGCTGCTATATGTGATGTTTATTTAAACGAGCATCTAAAGGTCAAGCAAGGTCAATCAAGCTCTAACCCGTGGAAACGAATGAAAGTATGGTATTTCTCCGCTATCACAAGTCGGAGGAAGGAGAAAAAAATTGCGATGTTTAATCCAAAGGGAAACTCTGGAAGCTTTAGTTTGGTTTGGTGTGGTGTGGCTGGAATTGAGGTCGGTCGGTCATGCTCAGTAATGTCCTAGTGGTGCCTGACGGGAGTGAGACTGGGAGTGACGAAACGCCGACAATTTTCCGCCCAGCACAGCCCCCCTGGATTACTGACAGCCTTACGCAATAAAGTGGCGGGGGGAGCAATAGACTGCAAATATCTGGCTCCCTACTGTTATCAATACGCGCGTCTCTTAAAAGTTTGCTCTAGGCAACCCAATTCCTCATGGTTATTAAGAAGAAGAAGATTTCTCTAGAGTTCTAATTCACTATTTGTGCATTCTCAAACTGTGTTTCTAACCCATTCTGATTTAGGCATTGTAGTATATATCCCTGTTACAGAATGGCGCCTTGGTTTTTGACTCGTTCAAGCCCATGATGTGTCGTCATTGTGCGTGAGATAGTTGACTTATTCCAGGAATAAAACCGTCTCAACTTGGTGTCGTCGCCTTGAACATGGTTCAAACAACTTGACTCAATCCGTTCGTGTTCTGATCATTGCTGCTAATTACGACGGTGATCGGTTTCTAACTAGATATGTTAGAGACGGTTTCTACAGGGCTGCCAAGACAGTGTTCGGAGGGTTCGGTCTTTGATAGAGCCTAAGGTGAACTTTGTTGATAATGGTTTCATCAGCAGTAGTTATTGATAAACTAAGGTCGCTGACATGCAGAGGAACTGTGCTGTATAAACTTCAACATTGACTACTAAGACTTTCCTAACCCCCTACGTTTGTAAACACGCTGCTTCTGATTTGTTATAGATAATTGTTACCTAGGTACTTTGCATAGAAAGCTCGGACCGAGGGAGGCATAGCCTAGAGCATGAGAAGGATCATGGTTTGGAAACAGCCAAACTCATGCAAACAACACTGTAACCGCTACCTCCCTATGCAATGCAATTGATCACCAGGAACCAGATAAAGTGGCCCACATTCGAACTGCTCCGTACCCATCCAGAACATCCCTCGGATCTCAACAGCCTGCGTCTTGGCTTGCATCCCGTTCCCCGCCAAACAAGCTTCAAGTCGATCTTCAACTTCATCCAAATCTACCGTCAACGGAGCAAAAACACCTCCACATCCATCCAGGCACAAGAAGTGAGCTACGCTCATCTTTTCCTACTGCAATAACAAATGATCGACCAATCCCCTGTCTTCTGACGCAGGTCAGCTTCTCGGTTGCGGGGTAGCAGCTCTCCAAGGTGGCATGGCATGCTCGCGGGACAAGCCAACCAGACCAAGCCTGGGCCCGTTCAAACATGCAATGCGATGCCTGCGCATGATAACATGGTCTTGCGCTGCCGCATCAACGGCCCATTTCAGAGACCTGACCTTAGCTCTGTTTGGGTTATTAGCAGATAGATATAAACCTAAACACCGCCGCATTCGTTCTCAGACCCGTTCACATCCACTCATACCTTTCTTCACCCCTTTCTACAACCTCATATCTTGCCGCAACAAAACACTTACATCATAATCAATCAATCTGCATTTGCGCTTTATACTTGAGCTCTTACAAAATCGTTATACACATAAGCCTCTCAAACACCATCACGATGGCCGACAATACCGAGCAGCAGCAACCCAAGCTCGTTGATGACTCTCCCATCTCCCCTGTCGAACGACGGAACTCGTTGGAGGCTCACCTCAAGCACCGCCCCGAGCGCTCCGAGCTCATCGAGAGTGAGCAGTTCCCTCTGGCCACAATCACTATGTACACTTTACTTACCATCCTGCCCGCAAAATAGAGAATATCCTTCCAGCCTCCAACGCAGCGCCAGGCCTCCTAGCGCACCAGAAGGAGGTGAGTTCCCCCCCTCTCAGCCAAAACATATGTGTGGCATTTGGATCTGCAGCCGCTGACATGACCTCACAGCTCGAGAAGCACATGCTCGAGGACAAGCTCAACGACAAGATCTCGCACCGCCCAGACCCCGAGTCTCTCATCAAGGAGGGCGTTCTCCGCGACGACCCGCGCGCCGTGACTCAGGACGAGGCTGCGAAGAAGTACGACGAAGCCATCGAGGACGAGTATGCCAAGCGTGAGGGTGGCGCCTGATCATGATGTCATGCGACAGGGCAGGGTACTTAGTCCGGGGTCATGAGAGCCTCGGTACGGAAACTGTACTCATGATGCTAAATGTGGAGTTTTCTTTTTTGGAATGTGTGAAATGAATTGACTGTTGATGGCTTTGGTAAGAGGTACATAGTACGTCTTGATAACAGACAACAAACAAATAGGCGCTATCAGTCCTTGTATTAGGTCTTTGTATTTATGGATTGTTAAATATTGAATTCTGCCATTTCTTTCTGAGTATCGTAAATGGGTTGACTAACACGAAGCTTGGGGTGTGAGGATACAATTCATTAACGCACACCGGTTGGGCAAGAGAATGACCCATTCAAGGTGGAATTCCACTTCAGCTTTTGCAGTCTAAGCCTTTTTAATGGCTTCTCGTTGCGTGTGGATTCTCATCAAGCTGTGCAGTGGAGGAAAACTGCAAACAAGAAGCTCCAAACCGATCCCTGCGACTAGTTGGGCTGCAGGTACCGAGCGGGAGGGAACCCAAAATCAGAGCCCCGTCCAACCCGACAGTACTATGTACAGAGCCAGAGAGCCCAACCCGTCACACCATCAACTCATTTGGACCCTTGTTTTTTTTTTACGAGTTCCCAAAAAACAAGGAACAAGGCACAAGGTAAATTAAGTGAGGGGAGGGGAGATGAAACAGTTCAAAGAGAATGTGTGTGTATTGGGAAAACTCTTCCAACAAGTTGTGAAATTTGTTTCACTACCTAATAATAATAATAATAACGATAATGATAATCATCGGACCAGTCCGACGGGCCGTTCCAAATCTCATCCGGCCGTTCTGTCTTGTAAGAGGTCAAGACGGGAGATTTGACCCTTCTAGAAAGCCAGCGCGGACCAAGAGGTGTCCAGCGCTCAGAGTAATAAAAGTACAACAGACAGGCAGTAAAAGAAAAAAGGAATAAGTTTCCCCGTCCAACTTCTCGCCAGGTCTATCAATCTTGATCGCTGAAAATGCCACACTCTCTAATTGTCCATAATACATTGCCTCGGTGGGCATAATAATTCTCCTTCATAGTCTCCAAAAAAAAAAAAAACGCCAGTCCATATTCTAGCCCATGTCCGTTGTATATCGCTGTTTAATTCAATAGAACCAAGAAAATATTAAAAATGTGAATGGTCGTTCAGGTTCGTGTATATGCGCCTGCGTATGTTGGCGCTGGGGAGTCCTTCTCATACGAGACTTTGTTGTGGTTGATAACCAAGTTGCGACCAGATTTAGCGACTTGGGTAGTGTGCTTGTCTGCATCAACTGTTAGAATGGATCTGAAAAATGAAGAGCCCGGAGACTCGGTGGCAGGCGACTTACCAGCCCCGTACTCGCGGTACTCGCCAGGAGACAGAGATCGAGGTGTTGTGCTGGTTGAAGAGCTGTACGAACCAGAAGAGTAGCTGTATGAACTGGAGATTGAAGGCTCCTTGGTGCTCTGGTGAATCTGGACGGTATAAGGGGAGCTCATGGTTACGGTTGTAAGAGGGTGAGTGGTAGTTGTTGGTTTGTAAGAGTTGAGTGGTATAGGGTTGTTGGTAATGTTGATAGTTGATTAGGACTGAGTTGCCTGAGTTGTTAAATCTTTGTATAAGAGTGTTTGGTTAGAGTGGAAAGGAGAACGACATTGAGCGACGAAGGGGGTCTATATGTATTCGAAGCTTGGTGATGCGAAACGATAGTACGTACTCTATAATTGCAAGTGTGGATTAATCCAAGGCTTGACTGCCTAGAGAACCAGGATTACCCTGCCCCAGCACAAGGCATCTTGGCACACTAGGTAGCCTCTGATATGGGGGGGCTTTAGGAATTCCATCAACTTCAGGGGAGTGAGTCAAGGAGAGACCAGACGAAGAACCGAGCACGCGCATTGGTTCCCCAGGCCCGGCACGGCAGACGGGCCATCTAAGGCACGACGCGGGAGGACTAGCGATGGTGTACGTGCTGGGTCGTAAATAGATTGGCAGCACGGGGTGCAGTACAATTTGGTGGGGCGTAGCCAGATCATTGGGCATCGTGCTCAAGAACAATAGGGGAGGGGGCAAGAGACCAGACTCTCAAGAAAACATGCTGGCTTGGCTTCGCAATTGCAATTGTAGAGCTTCCTGTTGGACTGGGCACGAGGCCACGAAATAACAGCACTACGCTGGGTTGGGCTGGGCTTTGGTGGCGAAAAGACCATCAAGTGAAGCTCCCATGCCATGGTGACGCTGCCCCGGGTAGGGCGGAGCCGTAGCGACACAGGGCGAATGAGCATTCATCGATGCAGGGATGGGCAAGGCAAAAGCCAAGCCCCACGGTGTGCGCGAGGGAACCAAGACCAGGTCTGATAGGGACGCCATGGCATACAGATGCGTGGTCCACAGAGCAAGACTGATAGAAAATAGACGAAACAGAAATGTCGTTGTTGCCTGCAAATGGGGGCCACGAGTCGCCCGTTGCGCTCGCTGTGTGCTGCGTTATTGAAAGCCAAAGCACAGCATGAGTCGACTTAGACTGAATTGATCGCTAGGCCAGGGATATCTTTCACGATGCAACCGCCTTTGAGTGAATGCATGAAACACTCGCATCAGCCGTCCTTCTAGAGGCTAGAGCCCAGGCACAACAGGCACCAACGCCAGTAACACGTACCATTGCCCTGGGATCGTTGAACCGAATTAGTAACCAGATAAAAATATCCAAGGCTGGTCTTGGCTGGCAGGTTGGGTAGGTAAGACTGAGGCCTCGCTTTGTCTATTACTCATTCCTATTCCTGTCTCAGACATTCTTCTTCTTCTTGTTCGACCCCTTTTTGGCTGCGTTTGTCGTGATTGGCATGATGACCCTTGCACGACAGATAGAATGATTCTGATAACTGTCGATACGCACGATTTGAGTCGCTAAGAGCATGCACCATAGCCGATCAAAACAAACGAAGCTTTCGATGCGCCCCGCCATGACGAAAAGGGGTTCAAAGGTGATCATCATGTCGCTTCTTCTAAAGAAAGACCATCATGACAAGCAGGAGGCGATAGCGATCGTGAAGCGCATTAGCGTCTACAACGCTTGGCCCAGAGCTCTTCGGCTCAGTGGATCTGACACCTGCAGGCTACCTAGGATGTCCCCATCTGGGTTGCATCTCTGCATCTCCGGCTGCAGGAACTGATGCGCCTATTCGGCTGTAAACATGTCAATTACTGAAGCTCTACACCATCTCATGCTTGAGAGCTGTATCACGCGCGAGCATATCGGCGCCCCAACCGCCGCAGCAGACGACTCATAGCTGCAGTCTCCTGAATACGGGTGGATGGGTAGGCGGGTGAACCCGGCAATGGTCGATTGTCTGTCACTTTCGTTCATGATTCTGCGATGCGAAACATGACCATCCAGTGACGTTGTGGTGATGTGGTACCCTGCTACCAATAGCCTTGTTTGTATGTATTTACACACACACATATGAATCAGGGACCGATAAGTATGTACATATTGTTTCACTTGTTACGCCTTGCGTAGCTGTAGCTTATTTCAGCTAATAGTGAAGCGTTGTGTAATCTCGTCATGAGTCACATGGTGAAGTTTCGCCCTGGCAGACAGCATATTTGTTTAGTAATGACCAAATATTATCCATACCTACCTTAGTAGGTTCAGAGTACTCGATCCATACCTCGTGCTAACTGTTAACTAGGTACTAACTTACTCAGGTACGTACTCTGTAGATGTCCGCAGTTCGAGGGTTGAAGGGACAACGTGATCGTATGGCCAGGGTCAAGTCTGGTAAGTAATTATTCCGTGTTCATGGATGGACCCTGTTGACATCGGTTCTGTTCATCCATATTTGGTAACGCAGTCCCCCAGTTTCCGAATGGACATGCAAGATGTGACAACCCAGTGTCAGATCCAAACAGAAAGAGTCACTGAACGGGCCGCATCCCATTGGCCAATAGCATTATGCGCAGCTGGACCTAATTAATATGCTAGACCCTCCCAACCAGGAAGGGAAGTTATGACGCGCTGTTTTGTCTGGCTATATCGACCGCTACCGCTCCCCGCTAAACGGCCACGTCGCCATCTGAGAAGCCAACCCCAGAGCTCTAATCTCTAGGGACAGCCCAGCCCATCCACCATACATCGACAATCTCGCATCACACTGCCTCACTTATCGACGTCACACTCTTAGATTTTCAGGCTTCCCAACGTCTTCCTGGCCGCTGTAACTTTCAATTCTACGACACCTACAGTATACTCCACGTCCCTGTCTCCGCCCAGACCACCACCACCATGAAGGCCGCTCTCTTCCTTTCCGCTCTCGCCTCAGCCGCCGTTGGCGTTGTTGCTGAGGAGCTCAAGATCGATGTTACTCTTCCCGTTGTTTGCGAACGCAAGACACAGAAGGGAGACAAGGTCCACATGCACTACCGCGGCACCCTCAAGGACTCGGGCGAGCAGTTCGATGCTAGTAAGTCACTGTGCCCTGCATCTGCAAACTTACTTGCAGTAAAGCAAGGAATATGCTAATTGGGACACAAGGCTACGATCGCGGTACTCCCCTTTCCTTCAAGGTCGGCTCTGGCCAGGTTATCAAGGGGTATGTAACATCCTCGTTGCGATGCATTCGGACCCAATGCTGACAATAGAAACAGATGGGACGAGGGTCTTCTTGACATGTGCATTGGTGAGAAGCGGTACGTCAAGGATACATATAGCGACAGCTAGGATATCACATTGCTGACTCTAGAATTAGAGTCCTGACCATTCCCCCTGAGTTCGGCTACGGCCAGCGAGCCATTGGCCCTATCCCCGCTGGCTCAACCCTTGGTATGTTATTTCCAGCTCTCCTTTTTCGCCTTGCTTTCACCGCCTGACATTATAAAACTACAGTTTTCGAGACAGAGCTCGTCGGAATCGAAGGCGTCCCCAAGCCCGAGAAGATCGAGACCAAGGTCGTCGAAGGCGCCGAGTCTGCCGCCGAGGCCATCAGCGAGGCTACTGAGGCTGCCGCGACAGCGTCCGAGAAGGTTGCCGGCAAGGTTGCTGAGGCCATTGTCGAGGCTGCTAAGGCCGCCAAGACCATCATTGCTGATACCGATGACGCCCCCGAACACGAGGAGCTGTAAAGACATGATGTATAACGATTTACTTTGTGCATTCCGCGAAACACCATGACATATCATATCATCCACTATACATAGCACTAAAAGGCTGGATAACAAAAATCGTCGCCATTGATGTCATATCGTGTGCACTTCGAATGAGTAGGGTCCCACGTTGTCCTCAAGTGACATGTTGTCTGTAGATGCATACTGTAAATGTAGGAAGAGTTCGCCATCCACCTGGAGTGTGTTTGAAGCGTTCGTTCAGTAGATCTCGACGTCATGACTGATATCACTCTTCCTTCTTCTTCATTTTTCTCTGCAGAAAAAAACGCTTCTGGCGGTCATAGGTGTACCAGTCATGATAGTGGTTCCCATCACATCAAAGTCCTTTTTCACCCCGCATCCATGTGATGACCTGGGTCATGGATGGATATGCATGCATGCTTTTCGAGTCATGTCTATCTAAGTTGTGGTTTCTTGGGCCTGTAGGATCCTCCGCTGATAAAGAATAGGCTCGATGTACGATGTAAGGTCAGGAAAGAGGAGTTTTTTCCTGGTAGATCATGGAACCATATGATCTTTGCTACAGAACTTTGGTGCCAGACCCATTGCAGAGGCCATGAGATCGCTCTGTGTTTCTGTATGGTTACTTTTTCCCAAACGACAGTGGGGTGACAAGACGTCCACCTCATCTTCAGTGGTCAAGGTCTGCAACACCCGCTAAGTACGTCATTGACAACTGCTAGGATGCCAATTGAAAAGAACCACGAGCATGGGTCTTGTAGAAAAATTGAAGCACATCGTTGATCCTCGCTATAGAGAGTGTCTGTATCCGATGGAGTTAGAGTACTTTACTGCAGGCTCCCTGCTAATTAGGTAGGTGGTCTTGGCCAGAGTAACGGCATTGGGCCTTGATGATCTACAAGTATAATTTGTCAGGTTACATTTGCAACTTTTGCCACGAGGACTGTGTTAATCAGGAAGCAACAAATATTTGCTGATGGTGGTTGTTTTGATACTGTCACGAATATGTTGGATGAAAGTACAGGGTATGTGTGTTGGGAGGAATATTCTTGAAGCCCAAGTCGATCAGCAGCGTATAACACGAGGAGGCAAAAAATATGTTGCATTATATTGAACACATGCAAAAGCTTGCGCATCTTCTGATCCCGTTACGGCGATTCTTAATGTATATGTAAATGTCAAGCTGTATTTGGTGACAGCTGGTGTATGTCGCAGCCGTATGTTGCCACTTTATACAACCTAGTACATATTCATAAATCTTGAACACTGAGTTAGGTGCCGATGAGAGATACGTGTCGCTTTATTAGTGAACTTGTCTCACGGCTCGGGGATGTATTCATTGTACGGAGTAGTTGATGAGTGTCTGTCCACTCAGAGTGAATGTATCCTCTTTTGCTTGCTTTACAGCGCACGTCCCGGAGACCAACGACATTACCTGGGTTCCAGCAATTCAAGATTTGACACGTTTTGGCCGCGCAAAAGCCACCCAATGCTGCGCTTATCGGAAGACAAAACTTGTGGCTTTCTTTCTGCTTCTCGAGGGACTTTAATGTTGGGTTGTGCCACCGTTTTCTAAATAAGGACAACTCTATCTTAGACACGAGAGGTCAAATTAAAGATTGTGATTACGTGACCTGGTCGGTATTCACTTCAAAGATGACGCGAGTCTTTGAACAAAGGCTTCTCTATCTGCCTGCCTACCTAGGGGGAAAAGGGATAGTATAGTATAGTTACTGAAAGTTGAGTACTATGAAAGAGATGTGAAACACGCATTATCTCAACAGATAATAATAAATGGTTTCAATACGGTGGAACCAATAATACCCGTACGTCCCGCTGGCGGAACAAAACCCGGTAGACCCATGAGCTCGGGAGCTAATTTAGAAGAAGCTTTTGTGGTGAGAGGGAGGGACGGAAACTACGGATATCCCGTTAAAGTTGCTTTAGCTGTTGACAACTTATCCGAAGCTATCATTCGGGAGCATGATTGATTGTAAATATCTGTAGTTGGATTTACAGATTACTTTCTATCCGACATCTCCTCCCCAATACCTAGACCATTCTCCCTACATTGTAAAACGTTACATTGTGTATCTGTTGCTGGGATCAATTCGAAATTATGCTTACCGTTTCAATTGGGATTGGGACGCGGGAAGTTCTTAGCGCCCGCTCCATGCCCGACTGGATTCAACTTCCTCCCATTATTCTAGACTTGTAGCAGTGGTAGTGGCAGCGACCGACCCCTTGCACCGTGTTCCAGGGGCGGGCCTTTTATCCCATCTCCATTCAAGCTGCCTCCCACTCCTATGCATCCTATCCCCCTTCAATCCAATTGATGCATTGACAGTTATCATCTTCCTTCTAGGACATCTTCTTTTTTTCCTTTTTGCTGCACTCTTTTCTTCCCGTTTGTTTGTCGCCCGACTTTCTTCTTACACAGTCATTAAACCTGTTTCCTCCTTTCAGATTCACCTACATCATCGGTCTTTATCCAGTACCATTGCGTGCTCATGACGCACAAACAATCTTGCCTGGAAAACGCAATGCCATATTTCTTTCAATAACATCGTCGAATTAAACTCATAAGCTTTTCTGGGCTCTGCGCTTGTTTCTTGGGAGCTGACCCAACCGGCCGGGTTACGTACCTTGGCGTCTCACCTCTACCACTCAAAATCCATCCATTTTAATGTTTGAATTTATCAAGAACCGTTGGCAGGACCTCCGAGAGGAGCATCCGCGTCTCGATGCGGTAGCCACCAAAGCCTGGATGCTAATTCCGCCCATCAACTTTATCACCATTCACTACGCCTATTTCATTTTCGGCTCACTCATATTCTCTGTCATTTTCTGGGGATCGAGCCAGCCAAGTCAAAACATTCCCTACATCGATTGTCTGTTCCTTGTTGTGTCCTCCTTTTCTAACACAGGTCTGAATTCGGTCAATCTTTCCCAACTCACAACATGGCAGCAGGTTCTGCTATATATTCTTTTTATCATCGGAAGCGCACTTTGGGTCTCGTTTTGGACTGTTATGGCACGAAAACATGCCTTTGAAAAACGTTTCGAGGATATTGTCAGGACAGAACGAGAGGCGAGGAAGCGACGCGCTGCACTGAGGCGCTCCAAACCCCTTGGCTCTATACCCTTTGGCTCCAAACCTCTTGGGAAGTTTCTCTCGTTCGACAAGTACAAAACATCGCCTGCATCTACAGAAGCCTCTGGTATTCTACCAGGCCTGGGCACCAAACAGAAAAGCGAGGTAGAGAAAACTGACACCAACGCAAACGACTTGTTCACCACGAACAAGCCTATACGGCGAGCAGCGACAGCTCCCGAGGACTCTATATCTTCCGACTCCGATGACAATGACAGTAACAGAACACACGTGGCAGCTTCGTCGCGCATGCCTCCTCCGACTTCTAGCTCTGGTGATCATATACAATTTGTCGACAACTTATCACCTCGAAATGGCGGCAGGGACAGTGTCTCCATCTACCGACGAAACGACAACACTGAACTCGACCGACATCCTTCAGCAGCATCTGTAGCAGATAGCGACGAATCTGAAGACTTCCTCTTGCACTGGAAGAAGATCCTCGGCAGCCACAACACGAGCAAGAGAGGTCAGTTTTACGACCTTTCGTCTGATGAGCGTGAAGCCTTGGGTGGCTGTGAGTACCGTGCGCTCAAGGTCATGTCTGTTACTGTCCCCCTTTACGGCTTCGCCTGGCAGGCCCTATGTGGCATTGCATTGGGTGCCTGGATAAATAATAACCGGCCATCAGCGATGACGGTGAATGACCAGAATCCTTGGTGGAGCGGCATCTTCCTTTCTGCTTCGGCCTTCAACAACGCAGGAATGTCACTCAATGACGCAGGCATGTCAGCTTTCCAAAACGGTTACTTTGTCTTGATTGTTGTAGGCATTCTGGTCTTGGCTGGCAACACAGCCTACCCTTTGCTTCTGAGATTCTCCCTCTGGTGCAGCCTCCGGCTGTTACAATTGACGACTCAGCCCAAGACACTTGGGCCATGGAAGGAGACCATAGAATTCATTCTCAAGTACCCTCGTCGAGTATACACGACCCTTTTCCCTTCAGGCGCGACGTGGTGGCTGTTCCTTGTTATCTTTGTCATCAACACGATCGACTGGGTAGCTTTCGAAGTTCTGAACATCGGCAATAAAGTTGTCGAGAGCATGCCTGTATCTGACCGCATCATTGCTGGATGGTTCCAAGCGATTGGTAAGTGACAAATCCCTGCATAACCGGACATCGTGCTAACAACCGTGTCAAGCTGTCCGCGCTGCTGGCTTCGCTGTCGTTTCCATTGGGAGTCTTTACCCTGCGGTTCAGCTGCTGTACATGATCATGATGTACGTTTCAGTGTATCCCGTTTCGATCACGATGCGTCACTCCAACGTCTATGAAGAGCGATCCCTCGGCATCTATGAGGATGACCCGCAAGTCTTGGAAGCAGAGAACGGAACAGGTCATCTTCCTCCAATCTCAGAGGCCCCAGAAAAGCCGGCGCTACGGAGAAGAGTCACAGCCGCAGCTCAGAAAACAGTAAAGAAATCCATGACCTTTCATGGTGTTGGTGTGCGCCCACCGCCTAAAGGACCGGACGATAATTCTCGAATTTCCTTCATTGCACAGCAGATGCGTGGACAGCTTGCGCACGATCTGTGGTGGCTTATTCTCCCTGTCATTATCATCATGATCATCGAAACCGACAACTTTATCGAACAACCTCTTGCCTACAGTATCTTTAACGTGCTGTTCGAGGTTATTTCTGCCTATGGATGTGTTGGATTGTCTGTCGGAGCCCCAGGCCAAAGCTACAGCCTGGCAGGAGGCATGCACCGGGGCAGTAAATTCGTGCTCTGTTTGGTCATGCTTCGAGGTCGGCACCGGGGTCTTCCTGTCGCGTTGGACAAGGCTGTCCGGCTGCCAGGAGAGAAGCTGGCTCGTGAAGAGGAAGAAGACTCGAAAATTAGAAGAACAAACACTATGTTCAGAATGGCTAGTCGAGAATCCAGGGCGGTTTAAGTTTATATATAGAATGGATATGACAAGGCGTTGGAGGATTTGAAACAAGTACGACATATTTGAGTTAGACAGTCGAGTCAGAAACCCCCCCAAAACTGTACGAATCTGTACATAATGGTTCAGGAAAACCATTTTTGCATCATTCAATCATCAAATTTATTCTATCCAAAGAACAGCTGTTTCTGTTTGGGATCCGGCGCCTTTGGCTTTCCCCTTTTCTTATCTATCGTCCGTGGCCTTTTGCTTTCTGGTGTCGGGTCGCGCCTTATTGATGGGCCATCCGCTTGGACGGCCTCGCGAATCATCTGTCTCGACAAGCAAAGGTCGATATGTTCGTTGAACTGTCGTTCGTTGGCGGCTTGCGGCCTGCTGCATATGGGACAATTCCACCATTGCTCCTCAGCAGCATCCACTCTGGTGGGATTAGGGGCAATCTCCTTGCCATGTCTGCGACCTGGTGATTGTTCAGGAGTGTTCTGATTACTGGAAGAATCTCCAAGAAGACCATCTGCGTCGTCAAGTTGAAGATCGACTTCTGGCCATTGTTCCCAGTCTTCATCGTTACTCGCTTTCCGTTTCAGGGCCCCTTCCGCTTTTTGTTCTTCAGAGTCTGTACGCCGAGGTTTGAAGCCAAAGAAAGCCATAGTGTCGGGCTTCTTTGTTTTGACGAGATGTGTACACCGCAGACCCATCAATCGTAGCCTCATGCCGGGCATATCTTGCTCTAGCTTAGCGAGAATAGGGAGGGCGTAGTTGTACAGGTCATCGGCTAGCCATATGGCTCTTGGAAGCACGGCCTGACGGGTGAAGACTTCGAAAGTATGGAGTTTCACCTTGAGGCACAGGGTCCGACCTTTGCACCCGGCACGCTTCATGTCCTGTTCCAAGTCTTTGGCTGTCGAGCGGAGCTTTTCTCGAAGTTGTGTTGGATCAGACATGTCGCGGAACGTGCTCTCAGTGCCAACACTCTTACGCTCATATTCTTCTGCTGGCTGGATCTTGGTACGGCCGAGCCCTAGATAGCATGTGAACAGGAACTCGGAAGTTTTCTCGCCAAAGAGTGGATTCAAGTACTGGCGATGCTCGTAAAGGTCACCGCAAGTCTTGATACCAATTTCTAAAAGCTCTCTTTCAAGGACTCGGCCTATGCCGTTGACTTTCCGCGTTGGCAGATCGCGCATGAAAGCCAATATGGCAGGTCGATTGCTGGGTAAAACATATTGTCCGTTGGGCTTGTTCATGTTTGAGCAAATCTTTGCAAGTTTTGCATTGGCTGCAATACCGGCAGAGATGGTGATGTTTGTCTTTTGATGAACTTCTCTCCTCATCTGTTCGACAACTTCTGCTGGCCCCATACGATGTTCTTGGCAGTACTCTGTGATGTTCAGGTACGCCTCATCGATTGAGGCGCTCTCGAAGCGCGGGTCGTAGTTGACAAGAACTTCCCGAACCTCATGCGCTTTGGCAGTGTACTTTTGAAAGTTGGGTTTGAGAAGGATCAAGTTCGGACATAGCTTTTTGGCTACAAAGCCGGCCATACCTGATCGGCAACCAAATTTGCGGGCAACATAATTGCACGTAGTCAAGACGCCACCGCCGACAGCAAACGGAAGGTCCTTTATCTCTGGGCGATCGAGCTGCTCAACCGCTGCATAAAAGGCGTCGCAATCAACATGTACTATATGCTGGGTCAAGTCACGGGTAACCTCAAGCTCGGCGATGAGACGATCAGCGTTACGCAAGTCGCGGGTAAGGTCTCTCTTCTCTAATTGAGCCTTGCGAGCAATGATTTGTTCGATCTTTTGGGTCAGAGTCTTGTCTCGTTCTTCTTCACGATTGAAGAATTTGGAGCCTTTGGATGCATTATATATGATTTCAGAAACCTACATAACTCGCCTCAGTAATAGTTTGGCGCCCAAATGTGAAGAATTTATACCTTGGTTTGGTCGACCTTATCCTGACCTGCCTTTAGGAGAGATGGTCCTAAAAGGGAATACTTGAGTGTTCTGGAGGCAGCGTCGTCGGCATTTTCAGGAACACCTTCATTGACGTTTTTGGTCTCATTTCCCGTTACTGAAGTTTCCTCGACAGTCTGTATTGGAGGCTGTTCCCCCGGAAGATCAGTTGCTACCATTTCAAGAGATTAGTAGTGGTGCCTTTATATCATGGACAGAAGCTATCGAAGGCATCATGGAGCCGATACGATGTTGTCGCGTCTGAGGGATGAATGGCCAGGAGTGACGTGACGAGTGCCCCTCAAAAAAAAAGCAGAACGCGTTCCAGCAGCACGAGATCATGTGACTGATGGATGCAGACAGGACAGGTTAGTACATACCTGGCACCCACCTGGACGGGCAGCTTCGACTCGATGCAGGAGCTGTCTGTGTTTATTAGTGGGGGGCGCTATCTTGGAAATGGGGCAGCTTTAACGACACCAAGGGTCCTCCGTTCTCGATTGGCCAACGGATGTGCTTCCCCTCCCCAAGAACAGGTGGTTAAGCGCCGACACTGACAACTTACATGCATTATGTCGTCTCTTGGAAACACAAAAGTCGATCAGTCGCTCTGTAGCCAGCGAGTCAAATGACGCCCAGCATGAGGGTTGGAGGTAGAAGGGGAGGGTACAAAAGCCTAAGGAAACCCGCAAGTTGTGGGTGCTTTTGTTGTGATTCTCTTTCTCCCAGGACGAGTGTTGACTGTGACTGTGACTGTTTGCCTGTAAGCAATTGGGACTCTCAAAGAGACAAGTCAACAAAATGGCAACGCGACAAGGAGAGGAGAATGTTGTGACACTGTAAGTCGCAACGCCGAAGCTTGCTGAGCTTACAATTGCTGACTCGCATTCTCTATAAAGGTTTGCAGACATTCACTACTTTTATGGCCCGGAGCACGTAAAGCCCAGACACCACAGATTCGACAAGGGCTCTTATGTCTATCTCTTTGAGAATGCGAACGAGCGCCGATGTCGCATAGAGATTGCCAACCAGCCTGGTACTGAAGATCAGGATGCTTTCGAAGGATGTAAGGCTTTACCCGACAATGAAGGTTGGAGAAAGTGAAGTGTTCTGACAACACAATACACAGATCTCGACCAAGCGCACGTCCGATATTCCTATAAGCAACACTGCGCCGTCACCTTGACCGGGCCTGAAACTGTTGCTGATCAAAATGAATGGCACCTACCGACATATGATCCTCACAATCAAAACAAATACCACTACCAGCTCCACTCACTCGAAATCTACTTTTGGACGCAGCAAGATGCGCTCCAATTTGTCAATGGAGTCCGCAGAGTTGTTCCACCGTCGCACGTTGAGGTCTTGGACGAACCAGGCCCGCCTCCTCAACCTGCGCCTATGAGTGCTGTGGTTCAACAACTGGAAAACGTTGCCATATCTGATCCTCAATACGGATCTGCCGCTCCGAGCTTTGCGCCTCCTCCTATCGCTCCGGCACCCGCTCCATCTTCCGAAGCTCCATTGGCCCCCGCCAGTTTTGTCCCGATGGCTTACAACCCGGCCGCTCCAGCAGCTCCGGAGACAATCCAGCATCGCGAAAAGACACCGCCTCCGGATGAGGACCCCCTTAACCCGCTTGCGGTAGCTGTCGCATACGATTATCACAAGCAGCCATTCACACCTGGTATGCCACCACCGTCCCAGTTCCCTCCTGGAGGTGTAACGAGCCCAGGGCTGCCCCCGCCGCAGTTCGGCCAGCACCCTGGACTCCAAAGAGCTGCTACAATGCCTGCTCAAGCGCTGGGAAGCCCATACGGCGCAACCTTCCCAGGTTCGCCTGGATTTGTATCTCCACCACCTCCACCACAAACTCAACCTCCAGCACAAGTCCAGCCTCACGCGCAACCGACACCACCTGCGACTAACCCAGGACTGCCTCAACCACCACCAGGAGGCTTTGCGCAGTATTCATACACCCAGCAACAGCAGCAGGCACCTGCTCAAGCAGGATCAGAATATAGCGTTCACCAGCAACTCTATCGCCCTACGCAAGCAGAACTGGCAAACTCAGAGATACATAACTTTCAGCCCAAGACGTCGGAGCCACGAGGGAAACTCGAGGAGAATGCGGGACGATTGGAACGTGGTGTAACGGGCATGTTGAGGAAGTTTGAGAAGAAGTTTGGATAGATGGCACGTGGCTAGGCAAGAGGTAGGATGGAGCGGGAGTTTAGGTTGTTGCATTTAATCTTAATTATCATAGTTAGTTTCATGATACTGTTTCATCCTTTGTTTTGTATGGCTTATTTCAAGTGACGGGTCCAGAGGCAATTCGCTATACAAGGATTCGAATGTCATACATATACCGAAGCTCTCTTAATAGAAATATAGACAATTACGCAGGAGTGAGGAAAGTGATATGGTTGTAATCAAGACGCCCAAAGTAGAAAGATGAGAGCAGTTGTGCGAAGGGCTGGTTGTCACGGACTAGCCGACAAGGTGCATCGATTAAGATAATAGACTTAAGTTGACCCCTGCAAAGCCTCCAAAGCAAACATCGAGGAAGAATACAAGCATATTATGGCCCTGTGGCCATAGCTTCCGAGGAATGCATGGGCCAACAAACGACACAATGCTGCCAACGATCAATTAATGGAGCAAACAAAGCATCAGATTCTTTCTCGGAAATCCGAGATATCTTACTATGCTCAGGACAAGTGCCATCATGATTGCGCCAGACAGACCAGCTAAAAGGTGCGGGGAGGCTGAGTTTGACCAGGGGTTAGATGTGGTCGGTTAAAGATCATCCCAACCAAGCCACCAGCCACGCCACAACCTTGAAATGTCAGCTTCAGGAACGTAGCTGGTTTTGTTGATCTTCTGCCTAGTGGGTGGACAAAGTGAGACTGTTCGCAAGTTTTACGTGGCGAGCATCATGAAACGTAATTTGGTGGATGAACCAAGTCCAAGATCAAGTTTTAGAAGCAGGCATTCTCTGTTCCATCTGAAGATACTTAGATGATTGACAGTATAGTATGCCTCGTGCACCCCGCAGATCTGAACGATTGCGCAAGTTGATGCTTATTCTGTCGGCGATGGAACTGCGCTATTAGTTGTGGGACTCATCATGGTAACTAACGGTTAGATAAAGAGAAGAACAGGTTCCTGGTCTCCACCAGCCACAACGTCTTTTCATTTTTGTCGATGATGACCCTTGAAGAGGTCATTTGATCCAGATTTGATAGATAACCGTGAGATGTCTCTGAGATAGATGGGTCAGTAAGGTAAGCAGAGGCCAAGGGCAGAGGTAAGAGGTCAGAGCTTGGCCCTAATGGAGGGAACCAGTGGAAGGAAGTTCACGTAGTTAGTCGCTTAGCTGATGTCACCATCTAACGGCCTGACAAGTCATGATCGCCCAGCAGTCATCCATTGGAGGTTGATGTAGAGGGTAAGAGAGGTAGGTAGGTAGTCTCGGTAATTCTTGATCTGACAACACAACAAGAATTGGTCTTCGTCATCTGCTGATTTCAAAACAAAACGATTTGTTATATGTATTAACCATCTTGTTTATTATTCTTTTTTTTAATCACTCTCCTCTCTTACCTGTGAAACACACAGGCGCGTATTAAAGAGCCCCGAAGGGAAAAGGACCCCGAAAGATCCCTGTTGGTTCCAATTCAGACTCAGCCCTGGGCCAAGTCGATGGGACACCCGTTCCAATCCAATCCAATCCAATCCGACCAACCTCGCGCTTCCTCGCGAGCAGTAGAGTGCCCGACATATCGCGGCTGTGCTGCATTTGCGCTGTTCCTAGAATTGGAGAGCAAGACATACTTTTCTTCTTTCTGTCTTTCCTGTGATTTTGCTTCTTCCATCAAACATCGATTCAGAAATATCGTCATCTTGCCCCGTTACTCAAGCTAGTATACAAAACCCTGTCTGTACTCCCGTCTCGTATCAACCTACGGACACAGACTACGTTTTCAACTCGGGCGTGCTTTTCCGCGGTCCCCGTTCCTCCCGCTCTCTCCAACATCCTCTCGCCTTTTAATCCAGCATTGCTGGTGCAAGACACTTCTACCGAGTGCTTGAAAGTACAGCTTGATTCAGAATGCACTTGAACGCTCCAATACCGCGTGGCCGGAAGGCCGGGAGCTTACTACAACGCCGATCATCGGGAGCCGGCCAGAATACGGTCTTCATTGTAAGTTTGATTGAGCGACGCTGGCCCAACACATCTCTAACAATCATTCCCCAATGCATAGATTCTCGGTAGTCTTGCCGCTATAGTATTGGCAGGGACCTTGGTTATCTGCATAAGAAAATCTCGTGCCGACAAGAAGAAGCTCAAGGGCACACAAGATGCTAACAAGGGAGGCATTCTTAAGTGGCTGTATAGGAGACAAGGGCATTATTCACAAACAGCAAGCGAAGACGGCGGGGAAAGCGCGAGGCAGTCACATCAGCTTAATTCCAATCCTCCGTCAACGAGCAACCGACAAAATCGCAATAACAATAACAGCAACAACAGTAGTAGCAACAATGCCGGCGCAACCGTCGATAGAAACACTTCCGTCCGCTCCGTGCTTACTCTGCCTGCGTACCGACAGAGTGCTAATCACAACGAGCAAGTCTTGGGAAGAGAGGGTGAACGAGATGGCGTTGACGTTATCATCGACTTGCCAACTGCAGAAGCAGAGGAGGAAGCGCGAAACGAAGAGATGGAGACAATGTACCAAATAAGGTTGGCTAGAAGACAAGCTATCGCGGAGCGCGAAGAGCGAAGAGAGCGACGTAGAGAGGCACGGCTTCGAAACGACTATCGTGAACTGGAGGCCATCAGAGCCGAAACCCGGGCTGCGAACGAGGACAACACAATTACTGAACTACGAACGACTGTGGACCAGCTGAAGGACAGCCGACAGAGATCCGTATCGAGTGTGTCATACGCAGATGTAGGCGTTGCACGTCATGATGGAACGAGGATCAGAGCCAATAGTACTGAGAGCGAACGTGTTGGTTTGCTATCTGATGCTGCGAGCATGCAATCAGGACACCAACGCGGGCGAAGCTTTAGTTCTGCCGCTAGCCACGACGACGACTTTTCGAGTCTTGCGCCTGCGCGCTCGCGGGGAGCTTCTATCCGATCAGGCAGCGCCGATGGTAGGGCTGGCTCGAGCCCTGAACTGGTAGAAGCAGACCTTGGTGACGAAGCGATGCCCCCTCCAGAGTACGAGGACATACCGCTTAATGACGATCGATCTTCAACTCACGGTCCCCCGCCCAACTATCCTGGTCCTGAGCAGTCTGCATCGCAAGGGACGCGGGAAACTACAGAACGAGATCTGGGATCGGATTGGCAAATGGCTGACGCATCGGCCGCGAGCAGACAAAACAGTAATAGTTCTCGCAACGGTGAAGCCCCGCAACTACCAAACTTGAGCATACCACAGTTGCCTGAAATCGTTATTGAACCCTCGAGCGCGCATCCGCGAGATGGCGAACGGTCACCACAGCGATGATATATGTATGGCAGCCTTTCTTTCTAGCAGCGTTTTGTTTCATCCTTTTTGAGCATGGAGTTTGGCATGGCTGGGGTCTTGTTTACTACCAGGGACGTTTGGTTCGTCCGTCTTGATTGAGTTTAAGCTTTAGCGACATCACATGTCTCTTATACTTTATGAATTGTCTCCGTTGCACTGTGTCGTTTCCGTCGGTATATTTCTAGTGCTGGCATGTGACGAGGAGCCACTGTATGCCTTTGCAGTAACATGAAGCCATAGTCTAACATGCGTTTGGAGTTACCATGTGATGATGTTTTTGATGGTGTGTTCTTGTCCAGCCTTTACATGTTAGTTGTAAGTCTCGAGATAGGTTTCAGAGCGGTATCAGCTCCAGAGCTGGTCTGGGTATGAGATCTGCATGAGAAGTCGTTCAATGATAACGAGAGGGTGGATAATCATGGTTAAGCGAAGCTCAGATGTAATACATAGTTAGTAAACAGCTTAGTGTAACAGCTGTTGTTGCTGGCTGCTCCCATAGTAGATCCACAGGAACGGACGGTGAATGGTTTATGCAAACGTTTACTGATGTCGGTGAGAGAGACACCCAGACCATAGGCAGGTACTGTAAGGTATGAGTTTACAATATAAATGGAGATGGAAAGTAGAACGAAAGCGGATAACACGGATATATCGATCAAACTAGGATGACGAATGCAGGAACCATTCGAGCTAAGATGCTATAAGCATTATGAGAGCTCATTTCATGTTGTCTAGCAAATATTGGAAACGTACCTAGTACCTACCTAAAATTGAGACATTGGCTTATGAAATGGTTAGCTAAGGTGAAATAGAACCGAACGAGTAGGAGGATTGTCAATAGCCGCGCGCGCAGTCGGAGGAAACCGAGTGGAAAACTGTCCCCGCAATGTAATGTTTTGTCAGGCTCGTGTAATAAAAGCTAAGCATCGTCACCTAGGTAAGCACTTATCAGCCTTGACTCAGCAAACAAAAAAGGGTGGTGGATGGTGGAAGTGGGGCAGTGACATTGGAACTTGGTTTTTCTTTTTTTGTCTCCCTAGCCATTCGACAACGATTAAGTTTGACAGGCTAGAGATAGATTCATGAATCGATAGAATTGAATTGCTTTTGCAATTGATCAATACAGAAAATTAGAGGAACTGCGGTAGAGCAATTGAAACTCTGAGGTTCCTCTCCTGTAATCCAAATAAAAACCGAACCTACCTAGGTAGGTAGATACCTAGGTAGTGAAGCGCATGAAAAAAGCAGACGATTCCCGTATCATGATTCAGTGACATGATACATCCCGAGCTTCACCTCCACTTTTTCCCACCTGCCACCCAAGTTAGTAGCCAAGCTCTCTCTCTCTTGCAGTTCGATCTATCTTGTCTCAATGGAGATTCCGGAACTGGCAACACGGTAGAGTTGCACCAATGATATCATGAGCGACCACCTTACTTCCTATTCAAACTAACACGTATACGTACCTACAGTGGATATCAAATACCGTCCTCGATGTAGAAGCTTCCATCCCCAGGTCCAGCCCAGAAGCTCACAAGGTTCCCTCTAGCTATAAGACGAGCTCCCCTCTTCTTGTGTTCCCATCTCTTTCCCTCTAATCCATTCCATCCTCATCAAACTACTTGTCTTTGCTTCTTTACTTTGATACCCCCAAGATACCCAAATCATTCACAATGGCTCCCAAGATTGCTATCGTCTACGTATGTTTACCCCTCCACCTTGTTGTTCCCAGCCCCGCCATCGTTGCCTCTGCATGATATCCTCTGTTACTCATGTGAGACATTGGACTTTGCCATACACCAGAGTAATCTTTTTTTTTTTTTTGTTAAGATTCTCTGTTGTTGGATGTATTCCCTCGACTCAAACCACCATCAGTCATGACCACCACAGACAGAGATCAATCACTAACATCTTATCCAGTACTCCATGTACGGCCACATCAAGCAGATGGCCGAGGCTGAGAAGGCCGGCATTGAGAAGGCTGGCGGTACCGCCGACCTCTTCCAGGTCCCCGAGACCCTCCCCGAGGAGGTCCTCGCCAAGATGCATGCTCCTCCCAAGGCCACCGACGTCCCTACCCTCAACGACCCTTCTGTCCTTGAGAGCTACGACGCCTTCCTCCTTGGTATCCCCACCCGTTACGGAAACTTCCCCGCTCAGTGGAAGGCTTTCTGGGACCAGACCGGCAAGCAGTGGGCTTCCGGTGGTTTCTGGGGCAAGATGGCCGGTATCTTCGTCTCTACCGCTTCCCAGGGTGGTGGTCAGGAGACCACTGCTCAGAACGCCATCTCTACCCTTACCCACCACGGCATCATCTACGTTCCCTTCGGTTACGCCAAGGCTTTCGGTACCCTGACTGACCTCTCTGAGGTTCGCGGTGGTAGCGCCTGGGGTGCCGGTACCTTCGCTGGTGGTGACGGTTCCCGTCAACCCTCGGCCAAGGAGCTCGAGCTCGCTCAGATCCAGGGAGAGCACTTCTACCAGACTGTTGCCAAGTTCAGTGGTTGACTGCATGGCAGCAGCCAAGCCAAGGCTGCGCCGCCGGTGTCTGAGAACACCAAGCCTGCTGAGGCTGAGAAAGATGTTGCACCCAAGAAAGACAACAAGGGACCACAAGAGCTCAAGGAGGTCAAGGAGGGCCCCTGTGGCCTACCTGCCAAGTGTGTTGTCCAATAGATGAATTCAACGATAATGCAATGCGATACTTAGAGTCAATACAAAACATGTTAATTACCTATTCATTTAAATCGCTGACTGTAGTACGCTGATGTTGTGTTAAATCACATATAACTGGAACCCAGTAGCTGTTCTCCAACTACAACATCATCCCCAAACCACCCAAGAGTAAACAAACTCAGCCAACCCGTCCGCCGTACCCTTTTGTCAAGACGAAAACCCTTTCTCCACAATGGATACTTTTCAGTTCAGAACTGATACTTCGCTCTGGCCCATTCGAAACCAGATTGGCGAGAAGGGTGTGCAAATACTTCGGATTCTTGGGATGTTGTTGGCATTAACACGTAAATACCACCTGGCGTAACCTGTTTCTAAAAAGCTTTGAGAGCCTGATTCTGATACTCCAGTGTATGGAAGCCACTGTCGATTAGAATATGGAATTTCTCTTCTAACTTGGCCGCCTCGACACGATGATAAGAAGCGTCTCGTGGTGGATCGCGGGTAGGAGCCATTGCCTCCCATACGTAGACCTGGTTGTAGAAGGCTTCCGGGTGAATCTCGTCCTGGGAACCTGCCACTAGATCTATATAAACTAAATTGCTCTCATTCCAAAGAGTCCTCATGTTTGGGGCAAACATTCTTTCCATGATCTGTATCAGAGATGTATAATGGCAAGTGCGTATTGGAAGACAGGTACTAGGTATCCATGGCTTGGTAGATTTTATCTCACATTTCTGGGCAGGTACCCTAAGCATCGATGTCAATAAACAGAAATATCACCACATAAACTCATGTTTCCATGCGAAACTCATATCTAAGTATCAATCTTTGCCCTCTATTTTTGAAAAAGATTTGTTCGCGACCCCTGTGGGTTATCCTGCAGTTCGCCGTCGTAAACTTTTGCTCGCTCATCTCGAACAGGTCCTGCCATTTGAATTTCTCCGCGGTAAATCTCGATGACGTTTACCAGTGGAAGGATGAGAAGGAGCATGGAGAGAAGTTGGCCGAAGCTCCAGACAGTCTCGCCCTGATCTTTCAACTCGATTGATGGATTGCCAAATGCTTGGGACAGCAAAATAATCCGAACAGCGGCGCCAACAGCGATGGCTGTCATCAAAATCAACCCAGCAATCTGGATAGCCTTGTAGAATCTCTGCTGCTTGCTGTGGAGATACCAAGTAGCTAGAAGGAAGACGATGCAGTTACCGGCGATAACGACGATAGTCCCAACATAAGACAGCCCAGCCATGGACGCAGCTCCTGTACCATCAACTTTCCATACGCACGAAACTGGCAATGTCTTATCGTCCAAGCCTTTCGAAACACCCTCAAGAACAAACACACCGGAGACGCAAGACAGTGCCAAGTTGACGAACATAAGGAATTGTCGCATCCATCGAATCACCCAATCGCGCCGGTAATCTTGCTTGAGCGCCAGCAGTGTCGTGTTGTGGGTCGCCATGGAAAGAAGTGACAGCATCCAGATGAGGAAAAAATGATATGGCACAAGACTATTCATCTTGGCGAGTCCAACACTCTGGATACCGATTCCCTGCATAATCTGGGAGTCGCTGTAGCCGTTGAGCAGCTTCCGTCGGATGACAGACTCCTTGCCTCGCATCTCTGCGAAGATGACACTGCTCGACAAGATGACAGCGAGTAACGCTGTAATCATGAAGGACAACAGGATCTGTTGAGTTCTGTTAGCTGCTTGCGCCTCTCTGGATTCTCGAGTCTGAGCTTACACCAGCGCCTGCGACGCCCGCGTCGCTAGCTGTGGGAGCGGTCGCGTTTCGATCGCAGTTGGCCTCTTCAAACAACACCATGATGACAAAGAAAAAGAAGACAAAAAACAGTTTTAATGAATGTCTGGTATATGCAGCAAAAAATAGGAAGGCATCACCAAAAGGCAGAGGAAGTTAAATCAAGGGTTCAAAGAATGACTGGAGCACAAAGGTATTATTATGACGTTTACGCGCGGAACCCCTGATCGTGGTGGTTCCTGAAACAGGGTCTTTGTCGGGATCTACGGGTGAGATTGCGGAGTCACTGGATGGCATTCCAAGTTGGCATTGAGGCTGTGTTGAAGACGTTTGGGCCAAATCCTGCCAGCGCATAATCAGACGAATCCTCTTCGTGTGTGGTATAACAAACAGCATGGCATGGCATTACTCAGTGATGCTTGATTGCCACAAAGAGCGGTTATCAGCCGTTTTGTAGAAGCTTTGCTTCATTCATCAGTATCCTACGAATATTGAGTTGGTTATACAGCCCCAACGTGATGGCCTCGAGCGATTGCTCTTCACCTCAAATACAACCATCCACCCCAGGCCAAACTACCATTGAAACACACAGTTTTGCTAGTTTCCTCAGATCGAATGTCACCTCCAATCTCTTTCGCCCCGCATGGAGTCGATTTGGTTCATCAAAGTTGCACTAGGAAATGAAACAATTGACGATCAGCATTAACTTTGTTCTACTAACCAAAGCTAAACAAGCATATTCTGCATACTATTGTGGTTTCGGAATACTCCAGCTTGACGAGCAATGCCTCACCTACTCTTATTGGATTGAGATTGGGGACGTCATCAGCATTTTCTGCGAGTTGACGTTTGAACCTTTCGTTGTCGATGGCTAAAGAACAAGATGGCTATGTTCATTGCAAGATGAATTCGGTTGAATCAGCCTATTTATGTTTATATTCATCAAACGCGGCTATGAGGCCGGATCTTATCTTGAAAATACACACGTCCCGTCAATCAGCCGGGAACCCTGAAACAGGACCAACACAGAGAGTCGGCCTTGATGCAGGGCTCTAAATCAAGACACCGTTTAGTAGCCAGCACTGATCGCAAAAGTGGCCGGACTGCAATCCCTTCACAATTGCTAGTAGTCTGTTGACAACGTAGGAAATATGACACCGACAAGAAGGCCCTGATAGGACAGCTTTCCGAATATGTCTTGCCTTTTGTACATGCTATTTGCTCGCAGACGAGCCCAGCGGCACAGGTGCGCTTGTACGGGGAAGGGCGGGATGTTTGAATGTTTTCCGGTCCACGAAAATGTCTGCTACCCTGGGAGAGAGTATCCGTATCCTAGAAAAGGCGTTTACTTTGGCCTGCTTACATCTTGTCTCAAAAGACCGTTTGCGATAGTTGAGGCACGGAGTGGTGCGAAAAGAGATGACGATCTTGCAACAATTCTCTCATGCGAAGCAACACAAAAGATGCAAAGCAACACGCCTGCTTTGTGGTCCAACCCAGTCAAACTGCGAGGTGGTGAATGGCGCACACGGAAAGTTCTCCTTCATATGGGCTCCGTACCCCCCTCACTGGGCAGAGAGAAAACAACTTGTCATATGCCAAGGCCGTTATTTTCAGTTCTCTTCAACAGGATTTGGAATGTAGCTCGGGCCATAGTGAGCTGTGGCTGACATAAAGTGATCTATCAAACAAGCAAAGTCGATGCTTGATCCCAGTATGCAACACAGATTCCTGTCGGATTCGCGGTGCAAAGGCAATGATTTGCGGGTCTTTGGTTTGTTAGGTAGGTTGTCTTCAGGCAACTGACGGAAGGATTGCAGGCGAGACTCCCAAAATTGCGACTTGCAGGGAAGAGGGTGATTCTCACCGTGTGTTGGACGCACCCGCAGGCGAACAAGGCTTCAACGGTACTAGCTTGACCCGACAGTTTGGTATCGTGGTGATAGTGCTGCATGCCCACATGAGCCTTCCATTCACATGACAGAGAGGCTTTAGACGGGGACCTCTTCCGCTGCAACTATGTAGGCAGTTGCCAATCAAAGACTTGGACAGGATGCGGCCGCCCACCCAACCCAATCGTTCTCCCATCTCTCGTCGTCGCCCCGGCCCTTATTTGTTATTCGGCTTCGCTTGTCGTTTCGCCTATTCTTTTTCAATCAGGGTTGAATCGATCTCTGCAACTGGAAAACGCCGACTGACTCACCGGGCTTGTTACGAAATCGCATGCAGAGGCTTCAACCGGATTCTTTCGACCAGACAGCAGCGAGGTTGGGTGGGATATAGCCTGCAATATGTTGGGCCAAGCACATCATGCACTTTTGCTGCAGTCATTTGAAGAGAAGCATGCCTAGTTTCCCTGCAGAAAGTGGCTTGCTTCAGCTCACACATTTGAGACAGGCAAACATAAGGACGGATCCGACATCTCAGTCCATGTGGAAACGGCCTTGACCGGGGCAATGGTTGTATTCCTCCCAATGCTGATCAACGGCCAACGGTGTTGGCAGGTAATAATCATGGAAGCGAAGAGAAAGTTTACTTTTGCCCAACGGAAGGACGGACTGCCTTGCCCGTCTCAGCCTTGAAGGGGAACCAACAGCCACAATAGTTGAAATGATACTGGCTAGGTCGAGGGCACACTAGGTCATCCTTGCCCCTCAACTTATGTTGGCCGTGAGAGTGCGGGTGTTGTAGCAGTTTGTTTGCTATTAGAGAGAGGCATGCTTGACTTGGACTGGTATAAGAATGGAAGGGTGCCATGCACTCCCTTGTCCTTTCCTTGTTCTTGGCTGGCCACTTATAGAAACTGCATCGCTCCCACAGAAGGCTATTGAGATCACCCACACTTTCATCAACAATCATTCCATTCACCATGCTTTTAATGCCCAGGCATCATACTGGCCTAATTGGCCCTGCGTTCGGTCTTGAATTGGACCGTTCCTCGTTTCAAACTCGAGAATGCTCCACGAGTCGACCAATCTGGCAACTTAAACCTCCACATGTCGCCAGAGTTTCAACGATAGAGCGACTTCCCGCGGAAGTCAGGGACATCATATTATCCCATCTAGACTATCAGTCTCTTATCTTCTTTTCTATGGTGAATCGACACTTTCACCGTTCAGTAATTCCTCAGCAAATAGCAAGTCCGTTGGACAAGTTCTCGTTCATTATGAGAGCAGCGAAGGACTTCCCACAGCATCGGTCCAGTGAGACAAGGAATAAACACCAACCCGGAAACTCCGAATGTTACTATTGCTTCCGTGTCAGAGCTCCGGAACACTTTGACCTTCTCCAAGCTACAATAGCATATTTCGACCCACAAGGCCGAGTCGTATCGGGTCGACTACCCGGACCTGAGGACAAGCCTGTTGAGCTGAGGCGATTCTGCATCGAATGCGGGATCAGGACTGGACTACATCAACCTTCTGATTGTCTCGAAACAAAGACAGGCCAGAACCTCTGGGTCTGTAGTTGTCGAAGAGTGTGGCAGAAACCCGAGTGCTTACGTTGCCCCGACTGTTCTTCTACTTGTCCGTTGCGACCAAAGAAGAGGTGGTAGCGACTTGATCAGTCTTCTTTTGTAACCCAGCTTTCGTCTGTGCCCTGCTGCATTAGGGCATCTGAGCGAGGTAGACACTTGGGCGACGCGGTTATGCACGTCTATGGAGACACCGACCATGCACTGGACGAATCCGGCGGCTTATGGAGTAAGCATGGGCGCCGGTTTAGCCAGAGACGGAGGAATATAAGGACGTCTGTTTTAGAAACAGTGAATTTGGGTTGATCTTCGAGGCACTAGTTGGCGTACTGAATCCAGCCTGCTTTTTTGTTTGCGTATAGAGATTGTACAATAACCTAACTTCATATTTCGATATAGCATTACGAAGGTAGAAAGAGTAATTAAAGATGTTGTTACATTGCAAAATAGTGACGTCTTGCGATATTAATGGGCATGAATTTATCGACTACGTATTCGCTTCACTCCGTTTGTTCAGTAACTAACAGCGTCTTTTTCTTCAATCACATGCTGCCATTCAAGAGGTTGGACACATCTGAAGTCTGAGCAATTCATCGCTACCTGACCTCACCAATTTCTAGGTATTAATCGTGTTATTCAGGCCTCGCCTCTTTTCCTTTAAAATCGATGCCCAGGTCAGTCGATTGAGATTATCATTTAGGTGTAGAAAAAGAGAAAAGGTTTCGCCATTCAGGATGGTCAGGGGTATGGGCTGGTGTGCTTCGTTGATTGCTTCATACTATTTGTTACATGGTGGCTTTGCCAGAAATAACATTTCAGAATGTCTTGAAGTATGTCCTCAGGATATCAATTGTTGATTTTTTGTATATATATATATA
>JAATNT010000271.1:0-127500 GCA_020137375.1 Fusarium chaquense | reverse complement strand
GTATATTATAGTATATAATTAGGGGTTACTTTTTTTTTTTTTTTTACCTGTATCTAGATGCATTTAGGTGTAATTTTGTATTTTTATATAGGGGATTTGTCTTAGACTGCTAAGCCTGACCCTGACCCTAATAGGCTTTCCTATTTCCTATATATATATATATATATCTGTACTACGGAGGTCCAAATCTAAAGTTGAAGTTCTCGGGTTTCAAGCTCTCTGGGGCAAACGGGCCATATGTATGGGTCCATACAGGATCTATTCCAAGGAGTTCCGCGAAAACCTCCACTGCCTCAGAGCATAGTATAGGAATGTTGCCCATCAACCCGTGGACAATTTGCATATGATCCACTGAGCCAGATAACCTTTGACACAAAACCTACAAGTCATTTGATATCAGCCTTTGGTTCAGTAGGATAGATGTCACAACGTTGGCTCACCAGATACTTTCCCTCCGTCAGTGGCCCCGGCGATGTATTAGTTGAAAAGTGCTGGTCTCCAGACGTGGCTCCAAGTGAATTTACAACGTGTCGTGCAGCGTCTTCGATTCTAGTGCATCCCTTTAGCAGATTCTCAAGGTCACAGCCATGGTAGACCTGAAGCTTTTCGATAGCCCTCACAAAGCCAGTAATTAGTGATAAATCCAAGTGTACTTGGGGACTGAACGGGCTTTGAAGAATCGGCGTGAAAAGCGTGAGAAGTGCATATACAGCATGGTACATTATTTGCCTATCCGTTCTGTTAGCTTGACGGATTTCCAGCCTCAAGAAACATCCTTACCATGAGAGGCTGAATGGTGGCGGTGACATTTTCTGGACAAGCCGGAGAGTCGCCCGGGCTGCAGCGATTGAGACCTGTGCAAGCAATTTAATCGTGTCGTTATTTGAGTGCCCGAGACGATTTGCTGCCATGTTGATTCTCCCAGTTGCAGTATAATAACAAATGGTCAGCAAAAGAACTGGCATTTCTAGCTGTGAACTACTGGCGCAACTATCATAAGTCGGTCGAATATCCGGAGGCAGGTTCATCTTCCACATGTCGAGCTGGTGATTCAGCTCCTCTACCGCCCTATGGAGCTGCGTGCTGTTCATTTTGAGGGCCCGCTGGGAATAGAGTTCGGTGGAAATGCGCGACTGGATCATGGCAAGGCCTGCCATGCATCGCAGGACGCCTATCTTCTCTTGCGTGCCTGGCAGGACGTAATCACTGAGACCGTCAGGTGGGCCATTGACAGGGAGCTCCAAGTCTATCTCATTGCCGAATGTGGATGGTAATCCTTGCTTCATCATTTGGTCGCTGTCAATACAATACGCAATCCAAAACACTCTCATATGCTGCTGAGCAGTTGTACGATCTAGTTTCTCATACCACCTTCTGGTATGAAAACCGACAGCCTGTAGCGCTCGTGCCAACAACGCAGTGATACTCGAAGTAGTCCGGGCATCCGCAGTTCCATGCATGAAAACAGCCATAAAGAGTAGTGCTTGACAGGCTGAGATATCGTTGCCTCTAATGAGTAGCTCTGGAAAGATAGCGAATGCGTTCTTGAGATAACCCCAAGCAATTGGAAGTAACTGGTCATGTGCACCGTGCTCTATTTTCCACTGGATTGCTGTGGCAACAAGAGCATTTGTGGTAGCCCATCGCGACGGGCTGTCGTCGCAGTTTCTTGGGCCAGCAAGAAACTGTTGCTGGAGCAGTTCCGAAAGAGATTCCAAAGTAAGGACCGGGTAGAAGGCGTTAATATCGTCCAGTGCGTTTGTAATAAAATGTTGGAGGAGGAATTGAGACTGCATGGACACGAAGACCTGTCTTCGGAATCCACTTGGGTCCAGTTGAGATCGAAACAAATCCACATCAGATTGACTTCCTGGTAGTTTTGGGAGCAACACTGAGCGGTGCTGGGACTCTTTGGTGTGTGAGACATGTAACTCTAGGTCATTCGTGATATCCAAGGACTCCAAAATACCAGTTGGTGCCTCTGGGCTTTCCAATACTGGTTCAGAAGTGGGTTGTGTGCTTACGGTCGAGATGATGGAGGAAAATGCCTCGAGGATTGCAGCAGGTTCAATTTGCGGGCCCGTCGATATGCCTCCTGAAAGACTTGCAGAGTGTTTCCCAGTTTCATCGACATGGCCTCTGGATTCCACATCGAGTGGTCGAGGCTGAGCGATAGCTGATTCTTCCAGAGACGACTCTAACTTGCTGAGCCGCTCTTCTAGCTTATGGATGTATTGCTTGCTGCCAAAGTCATTCATATGATCGAATATCTGGGCACGATACTGTTTCTTACCTCTTCCCTGGCCCGCGTCTTCTTCGCTCTACATATTCACACTGCATATTCTGCTCTACGCAGGGCGTGCAAGTAGGAATTCCTCCATCACATCGAATCTTTCGCCTTTGACACCTGAGACATGCCTACTTCCAAGATTAGGACCTAGACCGTGGAATATCAAATCGTCTGAGAAGCAATGGCACTCACATTTGTGATTCGCTTTTTGCTCTTGTCTTTTGTTACTTGGTCTCCTTCCATGGCGTGAAGTGGTGCCGAGTTGACTCCGGGGGGCATGGTAGATCCCGCTAGACTGCTCTCGATTCAACCTTGTCGAACGGGATAAAGTGGAGGACATGTGATTGCTCGGGTAGAAAGAGGAGATGCAGTGTTACAAACCTCGCATCATAGTGACTTGGATAACAAATTACAGACGTATTACTCAGCTACAGAGCTAATTCCGCATCCGGACGGATCCTTTTTGCATCCGAAAACGCACTCTTCTCCACTTTGTTTGTCTTTGATGGGTCCGGGAAGCTCCGCCGATGACCCGTCCAGTAAGATTAGAGGGCTACCCTAAAATGTTGGGCCCCATTTTTGGTCGAGTCCGCGGGTAACCTCATCATGTAGAGGACGTGTCGGAGGGTGCTCAAAGGACAAATGTCGATCTTTGACACCGGAGTTAGTAAGTCACCAAACCCGTCTGCATGTGGAGATGACGTATGCGGCCCGGGTTAGCCAATGTGCTGGGGTTGCTGGGGAAGCATGTTGGCGATCACAGAGATAAGGCGACTGAGGCGGCTGGGAAGTTATGGAAGAAGGAGGAGTATTCTACAAAAGAACCTGCCTGTACGGAGACAGTGGTTCTCCTACTGTAATTCTAGTAAACACTATCAACAAAGCGAACTAGTCGCATTTACTGTGCTCATCACCCCCAGTCTCTAGTGATTGTCTCTCGATAGCGATCGGCGCCCGCGAATAGAGATGAACGAACTAAGGAAATAACATCGCCACTAACCATAAGATTTGCCATGCGTCAAATTCCTTCTTTGCCCAGGTTTCTAAGCAGTAGATCTATTGACAGCGCTGGTGCAAGCACTATATTTAAAATCCGTCGGCAAGTAGCTTAGGTAGGGCAACCCGGTAAGGTCAATCAATTCGTTGAGGAGGGAGGTGTTGACTCCATGCGCGGGTATGATCCTATATTGAGGTTGTCAACACTGTTACTTCTTAAATCCAACTGTCTTCATCCGGTTGTATGCGTCAATGGAAAAGTGGCACGTACAACGAGCTTCTGGCTGCCCGATCCTCGGATAGTTTATTGGGTAATTCGGCGGCCTCAACGCGATCGACAAAGTAGTCGCTGTTTGCAAAGTGCGGATTCCAGTAGTCAGCCTCAAATATAGACACGGTACTGTTTGTAGTCGGGCACACGGGCATAATTGCAGCGTAGGCTTGGTCAAATGCATGAGCAGAGCCTTGTAAGTGGACAATGGTGGCCTGGGTGTGAGAGTCGTTGAACGTGATTGGTTTATCAGCGCTGCCGAAACTTAGTCAGAAGAGGTTCCGGGCATTACCAGGGCGACTAAGTTACCTGTACGAACTGAATGCCAGGAATATTAGAATAATAATCTTAGGCCTGATCAAGAACAACGGCCTTTGCTCCGGCAGCAACATAGTCTTTGAGCCCCAAAGCATGGTCATGGTGGTGGTGAGAATGCTAATTGCGTTATAATCTTTAATAAGTTCCAACTTCTATAGGAGTGATTTACTTACCTATACATGGGTGACTGTTTTTCCAAGGGTCTCCCTAGCCCACTGCAAAACAAGGTGACTTTGGTGTGGTGGGGAATCGAGGACCAGCACCTCCTTCTCGAACTCGACGACTACTTGCTGATAGCCGGAACCATCAGGGAAGTTCAGAAACCAAACCCCCAACATGCCCGGTAGGGAAGTTGTGGCGGAAAGATTCATCAGTGTCCCTCGATAAGCATTCGACCATAGGTAGTTTGAGTACCACTCTCCAATTTCTGAAAAGTCATACGAGCTGTCTCGCGCTGGGTAACTTGCGGCTTGTCGGCCTCGGGGCCCGTCAAAGAACTGCGGGTCCAAATGAGGATTGACAATCACTCTATCTACCTGATAATCCATGAGAATGTGTTGTTTGTTATAGATTGTCTTGAAGCAGCCGGGGAATTTGATGCCATCGATAGAAGTGTAGTTATAGACCAGTAAATCTTGTGTCGACTTGCCATATATTCCATGGTCCTCATAAGAACGAATGATATATGGCAGTTTGGTGTCTAAATCGAAGAGCACTGTAAGTTCAAGAGTTTTATCATGTACTATGGAATATTAGACTGTGGATAGACATGTAAAGCAGATTCTTATCAGCAGGTAATTTCAGACCCATGCCAGCGTCTTCGAGACCGGTAGAGTAGTTCTTGTTCGACATGATCTGGCATCAGTTAGCTCCGTTGGATGAACAAGTCTCTCAGAGACAACCTACTGTAGAAAGCAATAAAGGAGACATCCTTTCTGCATCATATATAAGATAGGCAGCCAGTAAGCCTATCAACCAAGTAAGCATCGTTCGATAGTAATTGCATCTCAAGACTTACCATCAAGATAGCCTCCTGGTGGTGCACCAGGCTCAAAGAGATTCATGGTGCCTTCCACGACAGCAGCATAGCCCTCTTTGCCACCTTGTAAAACAAGCGAGTATTTGAATGGGTCAAGACCTGGCAGCGCCAAGAGGAACATCTCTACATAGCAACGTTTACTTCAATCAGGCTGTTTGAGGTCACAGAATCAATACGTACCTCCCGCTTCGTGGAATCTGTCAATGCGTTGCTTGATATGAGGCTGGTCGTAGGAGAAGGATATGTTCTGGCTACCAGCAGGCGACATCATATTGTCGATTCCCAGCACGGGATATGCCTCCATCAAGGTCCTTGTGCGATACACACTGTGCAATGTTAGATAATAAACACCAAGATCAATATTATGCTGCGGAAGTCTTACGTGTTGCCGATATACTTGACAGCCGACACACTTCTAAGCCGATCAATTCCCCCCAGAGCTTCAATCCCATCAAGTAGCGGGTCTGTAGGTTGCTTCGCAGAATGCCGTTTCCCAGTGGCGAAGGAGCCCCAGGCGAGTGCCGTAATCATCAGAGATTTTATGCTGAACATGATGAAGTGAATTTAAAAGCAAAGTAGAACAGTAGCTTAAGGGGCATGAAGACGCCAGTATTTACCTACTGATGCTGTGAAGCAGACCAATACGAGAAAAGGCATGAAGAACGGAGCGCTTTATTTAAGAAGGCAGCACCTTTAGCAACGGAACTCAGGGATGCAATTTCATAGACCCCTTCCTTCAACAATCTTGCCGGATGCATTCCGCTGAACTCACGATCGGCTTCAGAATAAGGAGCGAGCATTTCAAATGAAAAGCAGTAATATCACGACTCAGCACTGGGGCGGTGCGTGTACGACCCCGTGCGTCCATTAGGCTTCTCGGGTATAGAATGAACCCGTCGCACTCACCGCAAAGTTTAATGCTTGCCCCTAAGACAATTGTCCACGAGTTCCACTACGGCACTAACCCACATAAAACATTATCTTCTTTATGACTCCACTTTTGACCAGGGCACAGCCTATTTGCCAAGGATATTCTTCCAGGCAGGATAACTTCAATGAGTCACTATAGAGGAAGTCGCTCGCGGCTATGTGTGGAGGGAAATTTTGCCACAATGACGGACATCATATGCACTTTGGATGTAAGACATACTTGTCAAACTCCTTATGTATCTGAAATAGCTTCAGTCTGAGAAAAAGTGTTTTATAATATATACAACTATAGAAAGATAACTATTGATTCCTAACATATTATCATGTTATTGATCCTTTATCCTGTATCAAGGGGTACCGTGGTATTGACTCAGTTAGGAGGGAAGACAACACTATTGTAGACAGCCCCGCCTTTGACCAACTTTGTGTCCAAGCAGTTGTTCCCACCAGAGACATAAAGAAATTTACACCAATGAATTGAGGTATAGTAAGTGAAGCTCGTGTCTTTGGGCACGTACATCACATCTCCCCAGACAAGGGTGACCGGGTGATATCCTTGGACGTGAACGGTAAGAGTACCCTCCAGTACCATGAAGGCGTTTCCATGAGGCAAGCTGAAATGAGGAAGCGTCGATATGTCAGATGGTGGCCCATTAATTGTGATGATTGATTCAGTAAAGCTGTAGTTCCCTGAGGCCTCTGGAGTGATCAGGGGTTGCACAATCTGGTAATAACCAGTCATGGCCTTGTTGAGGTACTTGGGTCCGTATCCATTTGCGACCCAATATGTAGTGTCGGTGTTATTCCCAAGGTAGTTGGGCCCGTTGTGCCAGGCTGTATTACTGGATGTAGTGCCGTTTAAAATGTCACGCCGTGGGATAAAGTCGGGTTGAGGCCATACATCCAAGGAATTGAGTTTCTGAACGTCAGAGACAGACGCACTGCCAGTACCACTTTGACTTGCTGCTTCTTCATAGGAGTTTGGATACGGCGAATTGGTTTTCTTGTTCCATTGTTGGCCAATAACGTCGATCAACTTCTCAAATCCTCCCGGCGCCACAACAGAGAGCACCTCGGAATCAGGATCAATGAATTGAAAAGTGTGGTTCGTGTGAGTCGCCCACGACCCAAAGTCTCCTTGAGTAAGCACCCGTGCTTCTTGTATTCCATTTTCATGCTGAGCCCAAAACTGCAAGCGACCTTTGATGTTGAAAAAGGTTTCGTAATGATATTTATGCAAATGGGGAGAGACAGCGACATTTGAATCGGTTCCAGAACTGTACAAGAAGAATGTGAACTCGCCACCCGTAGAATTGCCGTTTATCGGTAGTCGGAGGGTTATGCGTCCTGTAAGGGCCATGTTGGAATGCGAGTATCGGCGAATAAGGTATACCTCAGCGGTCTGGGGCGGATCTATCAACTCGGGAACTGCTTTGGGGAGTCTATGATGTGGAATGAATGCATGGATGTGGATTGGCAGCGCTAATAAAAGTAACAGCCGTATAGATGTATTAATTCCAGCCATCTTCGTGATGATGTAGATAACTCAGTTGCATAGCTTACGATAATCAAGGATGGAGAGAACAATGAACAGCATTCGACTATCTTTAAATAGTCTTCCACCCTCTATGAAGAGCTCTTACTCTTTCTTAGACAAGAAAAATTTTAGTTGCCGCGTGGCCGTTGCATTCAAGTTCACAATTTAGTCAACACTTGCCGCGTATGCATTATTCACCGATTGACAATTCTGATTCATACACCCTGTCGCTACCCTCTATAGTAAAACTTAAAGGAGAATTTAATATTATCTCTCTTGCCTATATCTAGTAGTCATTCTTGCATCTATGGTAGCTGTTCTTAACCAAACCATAATGCTATTTTCTCTACGAGAGGCTAGGTGATTGCTTGCAGGTCGATCTGATATGAGTGCCATACTATATTTATCGTGTTGCTGGCGTTGACGGTCTTCCGATAGACATCTATTGCGCGGATAAGGCGAAGAGTGCCAACGTAGCACCAAGGGCACATAGGATCAAAGACGGCCCTTATAGAAATTCTAACTATTTTATTGAATAACTAGCTGGTGAAGCTAGAAAGGTAATAGAGAGGGTCTTGGAAGCCGTTGCCGTCAGAGACGTTTGTTTATAGGCGCACGAATTTGTGGAGGGTGACTTGATGACTGAATCAATGAGCTTTGCTAGCCAACCAACCAAGCGGTTTCCTTGTATATCAGCGCCGAATAAATGATCATCAAGATCTCGGAGTTTTTTAGAATCCGAACGGGGCATTGAATGTCAGCTGAGTGACATTAGTCATTCATGATCGTGAACTAACTCCGGAGTAGCTAAAGCTTGCTTAGTTGGCTCGCCCCGCGCTACTGCATGAGTGTCGTCCTTAAAAGCGATTGGCTTGCCTCGATAGGACTAGTATCTCTGCTCTCGGCGGCATCCCCATAGTAAGAGTCTTTAACGGTACAGCGGATACTAATTGCTTCCATACTAATAAGTCGCTTACCTTAATAGGACTAGCGTCTGTGCTTTAGGCGGTACCAAAATATGAGGCATATATCAAACCCCATTGTAAAGATGGCAATGGATAAAAGAGCTGATTACGAGGCCGCTGATATCATTTTGTGGTCAATGAGGGACTTTGGGTGGACGCTGAATCAGCCTCACCCCTGTGGTATAATACCATGTCCATAGGTCGAGAAAAGGATATATATACCTGCTATTGCCTAATAAACATAGCCCATACTTTCATTAATACAACAATTTCATTCCCCCTCCACTTCAACCAATTCATCACTACTATATATACTTTAAGCAGAATGGCTTCCTTTAAGAATGTAGCTCTTCTTGGTGTAAGTTTCGATTATCTGCGTTCTTTAAGCTAGTTATTAACTTAGTTCCATAGAAAGGTCGTCTCGGAAGTGCAGTCCTCGAGCAGTTAGTCAAGAATGGATTTACTATGACTGTTCTAAGCAGAAATCCTTCTGGTATGAATGACCTCCCCTCCGGGGTCCAGGCTCGTCAGGTCGATTATTCCTCCCAGGATAGTCTTGTCGAGGGGCTGCGAGGCAACGACGTCGCTATCGCTACCTTTGGATCCGCTGCCATTATGAATCAGGAGGGCATTATCGAAGCTTGCATTAAAGCTGGAGTAAAGCGATACATTCCGGCCGACTGGGGTTCCGTCACGACCGACCCCGAGGCGCGGACTCTGCCCATCAACTACCCAGTGGTCCAAGTCCAGGAATCCCTGAAGAAGAAGGCAGATGCAGGCTTGCTTGAGTATACCATTTTCTCCGTGGGCGCCTTCCTGGATTTACTTCTCGATTTCCCCTTCATTCTTGACGTAAAGACATCTTCGATTCAACTCTTTGACGATGGTAAACACCCTTTCAGCTCGACCAGTCTTTATAGCATCGGACAAGCCGTCGCCGGCGCCTTGAAGGTTCCTGAAGAGACTAAGAATCGAAACCTCTTCATTCACGAAACCGTCTTGACCCAGGCCAAGGTTTTGGCCATTGCGAAGAAGTACAGTCCCCCGACAGTTCAGTGGACGGAGACCAAGGTAGACGGGCAGAAAGAGCTTGAGCAGTCTCTCGAAAGCTTTTCGAAGGATCCAACCAACTTTAGTCTCATCTTTCCGTTGCTCAGAGCTACACTACTTAGTGGAAAGTATCGTGCTGCCTACACCAAGGTGGACAACGAGCTGGTTGGCGTCCCTCTCCTCACGGATGAAGAGTTGGAGAAGAAGCTCGCTGCTAAGTTTCAGCGAGATTAGCTCCACTTTTCAGGCCTTCACTTGGATGGTATAAGACTGTCTTGGGAGAACACACTCCCTGGTTAGTTGATGGACTTGGTGGGAACCAGAGACCAAGGATTGGGTTATCCTGACCTGGAAGTCTCCCGGGGGTCCATCATATTTACATCTAGCATACCTGGCATATATATAAAAATGATTATTGTCATGGACTCGCCTTTGATTTTCTTCTCATGCCAATACCTGATTATGACTATGATATACTCCCCTATCGCCAATAGAGACATGTCAGCCAGCACTCCAGAGTTGTGACGGATCCCGGAGGGAGGCCTGATTGTTTAAGAGTCTCGAAATGAGATCGGCCTCACGAGTGTACAGAACCCTGCGTATTTTGACGCTTGCATCAGGGAAGACCTTTGTTTGTGTTCGCCGGTCTTGATAGTATACCTTGCAAATATAAGACCACTCGTCTCTCATTCAATCTGGAATCTTGGCACAACTCTTGCTAAGAAACGTAAACGGTAGATTGATAAGAAACTTATTCGTGTTATGTTGTATACCTTCGCTAAGTTCACTTAACTCCTCACGTAGCTGATAGGGACTGTCCATTTCGACCAGCTAACATTATAGAATTTGAGTCCTGATTGCAATAAATATGTTACTGAGTACTTGTTTCCAGACTAGAAGAATCCACAAAAACTGAACCTGTACCTTGTAGAACAGATCGAAAAATAAGGCGGTCAAGCAGGTAGTCTCAGGCGTCATCTATTAAAAAGCTAATGTTAGTAGCTATCACGCTGAATCTGTGCTTGGAAGTGAAGGAGAGACAGGCAGTGGATATACTGAGGATATCTCTACCTCCTTCCAATTTACTCGGCATGTCAATCCTATGCCCCCTCACCCCATGAATATTTAGATTCCTCGTGAAGAACCAACTTAACCTAAAGGGCTATACATGCTGTGCTATATTTAGCTTAAAGGTCGTTTAGGGTGGGTCCTACACACAAACACTTCTTGACTGGCCTGGTGGCTCAGGTAGTGGGGTTGATTTGTAATATTCTTCAAGTCACTATCTCTTTGGGTGGCACAAGGCAACAGAGGGGTCACGACTGGGGTCGGGGGCCAATCAAAATGGTCGTGACGATCGGTACATTCCACTCACACCTAAATTGGTGTGTGATAGAGGTACCAACAGTCAGCATTGTTACAAATCGCTAGATCACATACTTTGCAACCGTACCTAGTCTTCCGGCACCCTTGATTTCCTGATATCGGCTCGAGATAGCCTCCTTTTTCCTTCCTTTTTTTGAAGGGTCGAGGCTGCCCTTGCCGGCAGCCCTTACAGGCTAGGCAGGCTGAAATACGGCCTCTGTAGACATGGTTGATATCTCTTTGTAGGTGCTTTTGCCGTGATTCTATACTGCTGATGTCTTCTTCCTTCCCTGACCGACTTCTCTTCCTTGTGCCGCCTTCAGCAGCATAGGTGTTGAAAATCGCGTTGCAGATGCATTCCTTCCAAGCTTTGAGCGTGTTATAGGGCTTCCAACGAGGCTGCCGGGTCTTCTTTTGCAAAATGAAGCTATTCGCAAGTGCAACTTCAAGGAGGAAGCTCCAAAGCAACGCCTGCCACGGACCGCGGCGGAATCGATACTCGTACGTTGTATAGGACCTTATCTGATCGCCGCGATCTACGTGATTCATTTCATCGTTATACTGAGCGGCAACAGTAGGTATAGGGATCATTTTGAAGCTATTCCCGTTGAAAAGGCGCTGTAGCTCTTTTTCCTCTGCCTTCATGCCTTTCTTCGCCGGCAGCTTCCTCTTTTTTAGTGTGCGCTCGTGAGGGGCGCCTGTGTGCACAGTTGAAATGAAGAGCACCACGCCGCTATCCTTCCAAGCGATTTGGATAACCTAGGGGGAATAAAAAGGGACAAATTAGTAAGGGAAATACAGCTAAAAGTCGTCTATACCTGTTTATCCGGCATCGGGTTCAGTATGACCTCGTTATACTTCAAAGCCGTGCTATCAGGAGCTTTGCCGGTCTCTTTTATCCTCTTCATCACGGTGCTGATGCCGCAGTTAGGGCGTGCCGTGCCTGTGGCTCCAAAGCCAAGCTGCCTGAGAAGGCGGAAGAGCTGCGGTGACGAGAGGAGGTTATCTGTGAAGACGTGATATGTCTGAGGAAGCAGCCTTTTCACTGGGTGAACCACGACGCTCTGTGTATTGCTGAGGGAGATCTCGGTCTGTAGCTTTCCTTTCTTGCCCACCGGCTTCGGCGTAGGTAAATTGACGATAACAGTGGTATATGGTGATGACTTTACGTGCCAAAGCCACTGAAGAAAGAAGCCCTGTTGGGCGATAACCCAGATTTTGAAGCCCACCGGGGTGAGCTTTCCCTTGACAAGCGTTGTCTCTTTCGATCTGCCTGTAAACGGCATCATGCACTCATCTACAGTCAGATTAGTCCCTGGAAGATAGAGCTCGGTTGACACCTTCTGTATAAGATCAGACCACTCTTCAGCCGCTTGGAAGGTCTTTCGAAGATCACCCTCATCGCTCACATCGACTTTGGTGAGGTCAAAAGTGCGAAAATACCTGCTGATCAGTTGAAACTTGCGTAAGGGCATGAACTTGATGATTGAGTGAAGAGGGCGTTGATCTCCAAGGCTAGGTGCCTTCCAATGTTCCTTTATTGAGATTTCCCTATGAATTCCTAGGTAAATAACGACTCCAAGCCATACATAAGCCGTTGCAGAAGAGAGGCCTTCCCACTTGAGGATACGTGAGTGTTCAGAAAGAGGGGTATTCCAGTTATCAATAACGCCATTTTCAACGAGGTGAGAGACCCAGCAATTAGTGTATTTAATCCATGACTGTATAAGGGAAATAGGTATAAAAAACTGGAATAATTGAAGGGGTTCTTGAGGCAGAGGGTTGATCTTGAAATCACGATATTCGAGGTTGAAAGGTTGAAAATCCTGACCGCGGCCGTCTTCGGGCGGAAAATTAGGCATGGTGGTGGGGTCACTCAAAGGGGGGGGTCTCGAAGCTGTGATCATCTAAGCTATCTTGTATCTTTGAAGAGCTCATCGTTTTAATTACGACAGGCTAGGGGCTATTTGTGTGAGGTTTTTGATGAATTTGGTGGTGAAAAATCACCTAGCTGTCTGACGAGAACCTCATGTACCCCGCAGGTACTAGCGTGGTTAGTAAGCTAAGTGGGGCGAGTGACCTGTTGTTGTCTTGTGCCACCCAAAGAGATAGAAGCCATGAGGCTCAAGGCGCGTACATCTCCTGTTTCCCAACCCCCGTTTTCGCCCTCCCTATTTCCGACAAACGCACGTCTACCATGGTTTATGGCACCAGAGCTAGCCCAGGATGTCTGAACTGCAGGATTAGGAGAATCAAAGCAAGTTTCCTTTCCCGCTGCAGCTCCTATAGCATCCGCGGACTAACTAAATGCCCTTAGTGCAACTTGATGAGCCCAAGGTCCAGCCAATGTGCTCGGGCTGGTTTACAATGTACTGGATATCGGTCGCAGTCGGATATTCAGTTCCGCAACGAGTCTCAGGCCGTCATTCAGAAATTATCTCCTCCCAGTATTAGAAAGGACCCAGAAGACCTTGCTGCTAATAATCCAAGTCCTGTTCCGTTCATTTCTCTGGCATACATTGAATAAATTGCACAAAGGGTCTTTGAGCATAACTTTTCCATTATAGATGGCTCCTGTAAAGCATCGATGCAATCCACAGTGGGGAAACCATCCCCGCCTTTTTATGTGGTACATCAGTGGGCCTCGCAGCATTAGCTGTCATGCGGAGAGATCCCCAAATGATGCATCTCGCAAGGAAAAGCTATTGTTCAGCGTTAAACCTTCTTGCCAGAACAATGCAAGAACTCATCCAGTCTAATGTCCCCAGTCCAGTTGCCACTGGCTTTATTCTTTCGATCTTTGAGGTTGCGCACTCCGCCTTTACCTCATTCATCATGCACTACTAACAAGCAATCCAGGTCCTCGTTAGCGAGAAAACATCATCAACATCATACCTATGGCTTCCGCATGCACATGGCACTGCTGCACTTCTGGCCTCTTTATGGCTCCACAGTCGAGTTCCCAGTGATGAGACAAAAGCCTTGCTGGACGTTTCGTAGACATTCAGTGTTGCGAATAATATGGCAATAAAGTAGTGTATTGCAAAACATACCATATAATATGCCTTTTTTGATATTGTGATAATATGATATGAAGTCTACAATATTGTGACAATATAATATGAGGATATCCATATTGGCAATATATTATCTATATTGGGTTGTTAATTCTTGGGTGAATTAGCCCCATGAAAGCTGCAGAACTCGGCCTTACCCTATATAAGAAGCAGGGGTTGCTGGCATTTTATTGGCCATCGTTCACTTCTACGCACTTCTTTGTTGACAATTAGACCTAACACGCGATCACGCATGAAAGAAACGCGTGAGGGAGTGTAGACCATGTTGGGTTGGGCCATCTTCGCCTCAGCTCCCCCCAATTTCTTTTTTTTTTTTTGTTTTTTTGTTTTTTTGAAAATTACTCGTCGAACTCAACTTTACAGATCTAACTGCCATGCCTTAACAACGCCTCTCTTTTGCGCAATGGTCACAACGAAGAGGGTCGTCAATTTCTGGCGACCTTCTGGAGTTTTCCAGCCAGCAATCAGATGATCTAGACGTAAGCCAAAAGTCCAAGTGCCTATCATCTCAACCCCGCACCGTCTCCACAACCTCCTCTACCAAGCCCAGAACATCATAGGTCTTCTCTTATATGCCAGACGAGGAGGTAGAGACGAGATACTACAATCAGCGGACCGGAAAGGGAGAGTGGCGCTGCAAACATTGCGACAAAACCTATGCCTCTTCAGGGGGTACTGCAGCTCCTGCAAACCATCTCATGGACCCTCCTCTTGACGGTCACGGCCTGCCAAAAGGAGCCCCGCGAACAGCGAAAGTTATAACTATACGAACTATTATCGAACAAGCTCGTGTTGCGGCAGAAGAAAATCCCCGAAAACGCCGTCGACTCAACGATCAATCCGGAGACTCGATCGAACCCGACCAGCTTAAGGCGTTATACGTGAGGTTTATTACGGCCTGCTCTCTCCCATTTCGGCTCGTGGAATGCCCAGAGTTCCGAGCACTCTTGGCCTACATCAATAACGACAATTATCGAGACTTGGCTTCCGGATACGCATGATACCGTCAAGACATGGATTATGCGCTAATATGAATGCCAGAAAGAGAGGATCAAGCAGCGCATATAGTCGGCAAAGTCAAGAATTCACATCAGCTGCGACCTTTGGACTTCTCCCAATTCTTTGGCTATTTTAGGCGTAGTTGCACACTATGTCACGGAAGACGGTCAGCTGGAACACCACGTTTTGGCGTTGAAATACATCGACAGTGAGCACGACGGTTCTCATCTCGCTGTGGCCATTTTGAAGGTGCTTGACGAATCGGGTTTTGCTTCCAAGCTTGGATATTTCGTGATGGACAACGCTGGCAATAACGACACCATGATGAGATCCCTTTCGCTTGGTCAGTACAACTCACTATTTCTCCTGACTGGCGGCCCTAACATCCCACAGGCCTCCTACGCCGATATGACATCCAATACGATCCCAAAGTGCACCGACTCCGCTGCCAAGGCCATATCATCAACCTCGCCGCCAAAGCCTTCCTCTTCGTCACCGATAATGAGAAGCTCGAACTCGATGATCCTGGTGTGCATAATGTGACACTAAAACACATTGAAGCGTGGCGGAAAAAGGGGCCTCTTGGCAAGATTCACAACTTCGTCTTTTTCATCCAACGAAGTGTCCAGCGCAGCCAAAAGTTTCTTACTATTAGCCATAACCGTAAGCTCGCACGGGACAACGACACAAGATGGAGTTTGTGGTATAACATGCTGCGAGTGGCCCTGAACCTCAGAGATGCGATTGACGGCTATTTCAACAAATGGATGGAATTAGATTGCGCTGGAGACGAGCTCTCTTCAGAGGACTGGATCATCTTGGAGAAAATCAAGTCCTTCTCAGAGAAGCTGAAGATGACGACCAAGGCTCTCGAGTCATCGTTTGCAACACTCGATAACGTCCTCTTGGCTATGGATTTCGTTTTGGCACAATTCGAAGCAGGGAAGGAGGCATATATTGACGATCTGATAATGGCGCCCATGTATAACTCTGGCTGGGCCAAGTTGGACAAGTACTACCGGCTCACTGATGAATCGCCTGCCTACGTTGCCGCTATCGTGCTCCACCCTTCGCATAAATGGCACTACATGCAGGAGAACTGGAAAAAGGAGTGGGTTGAGTCGTCAAAGAAGTTGATGGAGACGTTGTGGAATGACTATAAACCCGTGGAATCACCTCTTCCTCGCTGTGAGGTCCCATCGACGACCACGAACGAGTTCTTGAACTGGAGGAATAAGCACCTGCAGCCGTCGCTCGTGACGGATGAATATGAACGATATTGCAACTCTGAACGGGTTTACGGGTTCACAAGCGCCCTTGCATGGTGGCTAGAGGAGACACAGCAGAAAAACCACCCAAACTTGAGTAAAATGGCGGTGGACATACTGTCAATTCCCGCAATGTCTGCTGAGCCCGAACGACTCTTCTCCGGGGCCAATATAACCATTACAGATCGTCGAAATCGGCTTGGTAGTGATGTAGTTGAAGCTCTGGAGTGCCTGAAGTCATGGTTTGGGATACGAGAGCTTTAAGGTGATGTACTTTAGCTGCCGCAGTAGAATAATCCAGATCACGTGCAATATATGGGATATATTGTCATACTGGCAATATATTAGGTTCTTGGCAATACATTACAATATAGGCCAATGTCATATGGCCTAATGCAATATGCACCACTTGGCAATACAATAATATTGCGAGGTTTCCATATTGCCAATATACGTATTGTTTATATTATTCGCAACACTGGTAATATTCGGGACAGTCGAAGCTAGAAGCAGATAAAACGCTTTAGTTCCTTCCGGTAGACCTTCTCAGAAGACCGCTTTGCCACCAGCTCGAAGGGCGCTTTGTAGGGGCGGTCTAGGAACCTAGAACAAAGCTATCTTCTTAGGCATACATCGGTCCTCCGAATGGTCTCGCCGCATTAGTCAAGGAGGCAATCAAGTGCTACCATTATCGATGCCAATTTTCATTCGTCTTGCGCTAGGCTATAGATTACTTCTTCTCCCTGGACACCCAGGGGCATAGGCTGGTTGGTCCTACAATTAGGTAACTCTATAAGCGCAACAAGGATATTACGACGTGTATCTTAGAACATCGTTTCCCAGCCAGTATACGGCATTTAATTCGCCTATAAGGCAATAGATACCGGTGCTGCGCTATCATATCGACTCATACGGCCTCCTTCTACACCCCCTAACCTTACACACTCATCAGCAAAGAGCTTTTGGGCCAGCAGCTTAACGGCGTCTGGACAAGCTTGTAGGAGAGTACTACAAGGTAGAGAGCCACGGCTAGGGTTATTGTCGGCGATAATCCATCACCTTCGGATATCATTCGCCGACCAGCTCTGAAATGACAAGCCTTGCTAGATGTGATCACTCAGCCAGTGTCGCGTCTGTTATCGAGCTGCGAGCTTGATGTCTTTGCTGTGCTTTGACTTCACATAGGCTAGTAAGACCTTTTCGCTAATAGAGCGAAGACCACAATGTTTACAGACCGAGCCCTTATATCGTAAGGTTTGGGTGTAGCGGCGAGCCGTTTGGTCGCAGTGGAAGTGTCTCTGGGTTTAGAAGATTAAGAGAATAGATTAGTGGCTTCAAACCACAGCAGGCAGACTTAGGTATATAATGCTTGTCGCCTGGGTGATGCGGCGCGCGTATAGGGTTAATGGCGAAGCCGCATTCGACGCAAATTATTGTTAGCTCTGGCGAATTATAGTACAAGCCGAGACTCTCGAGCTTTTGGAGCTGACTCGGCCGCAATGTGACAATAGCATCAGTGTATGTCGCGAGGCCTGTCATGTTGATGAAGTTGAGAAGGCAGCAAGAGGATCGAATACCCTCTAGGAAGCCACATTTAGCCAAGAATAAAGAGAGAGCTTGGTTGCTGCTTCCTTCCTCCTAATCGACGCAACCGAAATTTCTACAGGCTGTAGAGTTTTAGAGCGCCGTCGTCTACATGGTTGGCACGGGCGTTCGTGGAAGAAACGCGGCGCATTTCGCGTTCTCGGTTTACAGGCCCAAATGGAAATGCGCCGCATTTCCAGAGGGGAAATTCGAGGTAAGAAAGCGGAGATTCTGATTGGTGCAGAAGTGGAAATGCGGCGCATTTCTGGTCTACATGCTTGATTAGGGCCTCCCTGCATCTCGCTAAAGATAGACATATAAGTCTTGCAATTTGCTAGTTACCCTTACTACTGGCAGTTGCATTCGCTCTCATTGCTCTCAATTCGGGTTTTATATTTGCTGCTGGTGGCACCCCGGTCATACTTCAAGCCACCGAATCGCACACGTCTCCAAAGCCAGTCATCATAATGGCAGGATCAACGTCCCCATGATATATGCCGTCTTTACCTTGCTTCTCGGCATGACTTTAAATACTTCTTTCTCCGGGCCGTTGGTGGCTTGATCTGGCTTCTCATGACTTCCGTCATTGGACGAGCACCGACCCTGTTTTGGTCCAACTTCCTCGGTCTCATCTTCTCGATCCTTGCATCCCTTTCTACCGACCTCGAAATGTTCATGGGCGTCGAAGCCATTCAGGGCCTCTTCCTTACATCTGGTCAGACAGTCGCGATTGCCTCAATCGAAGATGTATTCTTCCATGAACGAGCGCGAAAGATCGGCCTTCGAGCTCTCATGTATATCACATGTCCGTACTGGGTCCCACTGCTCGCCAACTTTGTCATTCGAGAGACTCATCAATGGCAGGATGCCTTTTGGGTTAGAGTAGAGGTCAATGGTATAGGCTTATTTCCCATCTTGGCTATCTTAGATCAGGCCTGGTACAATCGTGATTTTCATTCATCTGCTCAACCATCTCGAGGTCAGGGTTTCTTTTCTCATCTGCTTCGACTTACAAGTCGATGGCAGATGTGGTATCATTCTGCATACTTGCATACTTTGAGTCTGTTCATGACGCCTACAAGAGACTCCTCCTCATCCTCTCGAAGCCTGTTATTCACATGGTTCTCTCTGCTAAGTAAGTTTGCTTTGTATCGCTTCGCGGTAACTCAAGAGCTGATTACAAGTATCCAGCTTCATGTGCTTTTCATGGTCTATCGGTATGGATATTTCGACCGCCATCCTTTTGGGTCTTCCTAAGGAGATGGGAGGCTACAGCTACAGGTTTACTCAACTGGGACAATTACACTTTGCTCCAATCGTCGGCATTTTCCTAGGCGAGTTCTTTTGCCACTTCTTCAACGGCGACCTAGCTAGGCGCTATGTTCGAAACACATCTCGACTGTCGCCATGATTGTTGGCTTCGTCTTAATGGGACAAGCCTTGCATAAGCATCTTTCGGTTGCAGCAATCGTCGTGGAATGGGGTATACATGCTTTTGGAATCATGCTCGCTTCTGTCGCCGTGCTTCATACCTCTTGGATGTGTACCCGTCTGCCCCTACAGAGGTTTGCAGTTTGACCAACGTGTTTCGAGCTTCGAGTGGTTTCAGTTTCAGATATTACCTGCAGCTTCGGGGTGCCAAGGTTGGTTACGATGTAAGCTTTGGGACTCAAACGTGCATTGTAGTGGCTAGTATGATTCTGATTGTGATTGTTCATTGCTTTTGTCATCTACTCCATTTCAAGTTTGGCTAGATTAGGTGATCGGGGAGGTCTGGGATTAAGAGGGCAGGTAGCCTCGAGAGTGTAATTTCGGCATCGCCATGTTAGGTCTGTCTAGAGACACTCGCTGTGATTGTGATTTATAATACTCTGTACGCCGAGTCATCCGAGCAAGATTAAACCCCTGAAGTCTACTTACTATACTAGACTAAAGAGGGAAGAGATTTTCTTCTACAAGTAGGGATTAGCCTGTAAACCTTAATTAGATTTAGCTATTGATAGAGAGATAGGGACTTGATACTCAGTTGCTTTAAAATTAAACTGTTTCCAATTAAACTTTATCTAAAAGCTTATTTACTTGTATATTCCACTTAAAAGGCCATGAATATAACCTCTTAAATACTGATATCTCTCCCCTCTATAGTAGGGACTGATCTTTGCAGCCTTCTCTATTGTACACATTCTTTTTTATCTATTTCAGTCACTCTTTTAAACCTCTTCATCATGAAGTCACTCTTTTCAACCCTCATGCTGTTGACTACCACGCTGGCAAGCCCCGTGTCCAAAACTACTGCACTTATCAAACCCGGATTTGCTCCCACATTCATTGAAACATTCATCGGCTATCCAGGATCACTTCCCTCGTCATCGAACTGGATCTTTGACCTCGGAACTTCGTATCCAGGCGGAGCAGAGCGATGGGGAAACAATGAGTTCCAAACATATACCAAGGACCCTTCCAACATACATATAACAAACGACCAAAACCTAGCCATTACACCGCGACTCAATAAAGGCGAATGGACATCGGCAAGGATTGAGACTCAACGAAGCGATTTCGTTGCTAAAGAAGGAGGGAAATTGCTTGTTGAGGCGCGCCTCAAAGTCGGCGGATCGCCGGCCTCAAAGATGCAAGGCATCTGGCCCGCTTTCTGGGCATTGGGCAGTGAGTTCAGAGGTAACTACACAAATTGGCCGATGGCTACAGAGTGGGATATTCTCGAGGTGATCAATGGTGAATCGAAGATATATTCCACCATCCACTGCGGTATCGCTCCTGGAGGACCATGCAACGAGTATAACGGGATCGGAAGTGGAGGCAGGGACTTTTCCAGGGGCGAATTCCATACGCTAGGTTTCATGGTTGACAGGAGCATGTGCGGCGAGGGTTTGAATGGATCTTGGCGCGACGAGTCGCTGAACTGGTTCCTGGATGGAAAGAAGATCTTCAATGTCACTGGTGCGACAGTTGGGGACGAGCCAACCTGGGTGAAGTTGGCGCATGAGGAGCATTTTCTGCTGCTAAACGTTGCCGTCGGTGGAAACTGGCCTGGTCCGCCAAATAATGCTACGATTGATGGGCCCTCGGTTAACTTGGAAGTGGATTACGTAGGAGTTTGGAACTCATTGTAAGATTGTTTTATTGCCAATCGTGCCTTGTCTTTCGTTTCTCTTATATACTTTCTATAGTCACATTTGAAGCAACACGCTTCTTATACTATATATCATCTTCTATTTCACTTATGTCTCTACTTCTTAATAATGTGCCACGATAATAGCATCACTCTTGATACCTCTACCAGTCAAACAGCCGTGGCTGTCTCAGAAGCTGTTGTCTTCGTTTGGTCATACAATTTTGACTTTTACGCCTTGTATCCCAAATGAACCACTCAATGTGATGTCAAGGACAAAAACACGTGATGCGCGTCTGCGTCTGTTGGCCTCTGCCGGTCAACCACCTTGGGAACAAGGGCAAACAAAATCCGGAGCCTGTCAATATGTATGACGAAGAATCCTTGAAGGGCAAGGGAGAGCCTGGTGGTGGTGTCGGGGTTATAAAGCGTAATTCAAGGGCGCGCGGTCGGGATATGTGTGGGTGGAGAGGTAAGAAAAGTGCGAATGTTTCACTACTAACTACATCGCAATCCCAAAGCCAATTCTGGTAGTATAGTGGGTTCTTCCTATCAGATGATGAAATACTGTCGACAGACATTCCGACCTGCAGGGGCAGCAAGGTAAGAAATTTATCCATTGCAATCCTCAACAATTGATTACCCGATTGAGGCTTTCGGTATTAAGAAAAGTGCCAGAAAGATTATATGAAATATATCAACATTATAAAAGGTCAATTGGAGAGGTAATTAAACTAATCAATGCATACACTAACATACTTATTTATTCCTTTATTTATTTAAATAATAGACAAAGGTAAGTATAGGGTATGTATGCATAAGGTAAGTAGACATTAGCTAAGCTACAGTGGGTACTACGCTTTAGCAACTGGTCTAGATTACGACTACTGCACTTGCTTACCCGCATCAAAGACTTCTACAAAGGACTTGATTTACATCACTGTTGAGCTGGTATAGCTCGGGATTATGCCGGTCAATAATTTGACCCGTCTCCCTTTGCTACCGTGGCTGCCAGGGGACATCGACCGGATTTCGGAATAACGCGTTATGGACGCGCCCAAGGCACAACGCGCTACCGGTGGCGCGTCTCAGATGGTGCTTGGGGATAATCGCCTATTCGCTCATGTGTCATCACTTAAAATGGAACTTGGTGGTGGTAATGACGTCAAACAGAAAAGAATCCGACATGTCCGCGAAAGCTTTTCGACTTCTCAATTATGGACAATAGCGCCTATTCGAGATTTCTTCCGACCACTACCGACGGCTCAGAATTATGAACTGACCAGAAATCGGCAGTCGTTGGTCTTGTTGTAAATAAGAGCTCCTGACGAGATTGTTTTACATGCGAAGTCCACAGTAAGAGTTACGATTACTTCATGTTACTTATCCCTTCAGTACCTATCTGTGCTATACGATTGCACATACGTTAGTGAGACCTCCTCATTATCATAATCGCACAGATTTCTTTTACAATAACTGTCATATTGGTGCCAACAATATGACATAAATTGGCTCTCGTGCAGGATTTCGTGGTTACTTCCCGCCTGCGGATGCACCAAGAAGCATACAATCGGCACAGTCTGACACTTACCAGTGGGTTGACCATCAATGCCTGAGCCATTCATGATTGGGTGAATGAAGGCTTAGGAAAGCTACGACCAGCCTTATGAAGGAATTACAACAAATAGAAAGGTGATCCCCGTCCTGTTCCGTCTGGCAGACAAAAATGAGAATTTCGGAGGTCCAATACATGCTCTCAAGACTGCCGAGAACGCCATTAATGTTGCATCAGAAGAGGATTGGAGAAAAACTTATCACACCGGTTGACCCACCAGAATGGCGTTTTTGGATTAACCCTAAGATTTATGTCCCCAAGCATGGTGTCCGACTAGAAGAAGCCTCCAAGGATCTTGTCGCAGCTTTATGTGTTCTCATGCAAGTGAGTCTATCCGCCGAGGGATATAAAAAGGTCCATGGTTGTATGAAAGTCAACCAATTTCTTGGAGAGGTAGTCAACAGCCATAAAATTCTGAACGAGAGTTCTTACAACTTTGTCATCTTCGGCATGCCATCTGCGGAAGAGCCATGGGGTTGGCAAATATTCGCCCATCATCTCTGCATGAATTGATTCATGACCGGAACGCAGATGGTGGTGTCACCTGCCTTTATGGGTGCTGAGCCGACTATCATTGATGCAGGTCCTCATGTAGGTCTTGAGCTTTTCATTGAGCGGGAACAGACTGCCCTCAGCATTACGCAGTCGCTTGAACCCGAGCTTCAGAAAGACGTTCAGATCTACAAGAAGCTGGGTAGCGACGAGCACCTTCCAGGACGATGACATCGAGCAGATCAACGACATCTCGGAGCTGCTTTTCAGGATAACCGCATAGGGTTATACGAGGGTGTCAAGGTAACAACATCCTCCGAGCCTCAATAAGACGTAGTTTGCCAATTGGTCAAGCTAAGTCTGAACTACCCAGCAGAGAAAGCACTAGCCTCCGACCTCGAACAAATTGCTACCCACTGGAATGAATGTGGTTCTGTCGGATTAGCGGATTCGGAGTTAAAGATACCTCTTACTATAAAGTGCATTCTCCAGTCATCATGGTTGAGTTCGATCATCACTCGGGCGTCTTTCTCAACAACCAGGAGCCTCTTCCCTTTCATACTCACACTCTGGTTAGAGCCCCAAATGCCAATAATTATGGGAAGAAACTTTTGAGATAATAACAGGAGCGGAAAAATCGAGTATAGTCGCCATGATCCTGAACGTTGCTCTTAGAGCTATGTCTTGTCCATAGATCCTTATCTGCCTGTAGTACCCCACCGTAGCTAAAAGATCCTCTTGCGTCTATAGCTTCCCCATCCATCTGTATACTGAGCCAGACCTGTGATAAGCAGCTCGTAGTTTCGCCTGCTCATCGAGCATGATGAGACAACGGGTGTCTCACAACGATGAAGTTTCGAATCGATACAGTAAGTAGCAAAAGATCAGATATGTAAAACAACAGTGGCCTCGCGACTATTCGCTCGATCTCGGAAATTTGATATCTTTTTCGCCGATTTTGATTTTTAAACCGGCATTATATGCATCGCAGTTCTACTGGAGAGAAGGGTTACAAAAGCTCCTAAAATGAGACTGGCCGATAGGATCCACCTACATGAGCCACACTTCACTCACGATCAAGATAAGTGATAAGAATGGGTCCTGTTCTTATCGTTTATCATTTGGGTACAATTGGCCAATAGTGTCAGTCAGCCTCAGTGACCATAAGGGCTAGGAGAATAATGACTGTATTACTAAACACCAGGCATGGACTCTATGCGCAACCTAGCCTTCATCTCAAGAAAAGGGAGCTCCTTCACCGGGTTCATTTACTCCAAGACCAACCTTACCAAGCGTGGTGTTGGACTCAATCTGTCTATGTGCATCCTTCAGCCCAGCAAGCGTCAATTTGTACCGCTTGCCAAGGGTAGGAACCAGTTTCTTTTCATCCATCAGACGCGATATAGTACCAAACATATCATGATAGCCCTCGACATTTGTACGATGATACGCAGCTGAACCTAGCCAATCCCATGCGAAGGTCATTGACTTTGACATGAAGACGGTCCCATAGAGGCTGACATCAGCCTGGACAATGGTGCCAACCTTGCCGAAGGGAGCGCAGATCTTGGCAATAGCGTCGACATATTTCTCAGTGCTCGCCAAGATATAAACATATCTATTCGACTAGGTAAGCAGTGGTCACAATTAATAAAGTAGTGGAGAAGTATATACCTGATCGGAACACTTAGATTGAGATCCTGGACTTGTTCAACAAGATCTTTTCGGTGGCTGATAACATGTGTGGCGCCCATCTTCTTGCAATAGTCTATCGTTTCCGGTCGAGACGCAGTAGCAACAACTACAGGAAGATTCAAGACATTGCGCGCCAGCTGGATAGCAGCACTGCCAACTCCCCCAGCACCGTTGATCTATTGAGTAAAATGTCAGGTAGGGCGAAGCATGACAGTGGTCGAGATGAAGTCCAACTCACGATCAGAATGCCCACATTCTCGTTAGGCTTAATCTCTAGCCGATGATGCAAAGACTGGTAGGCCGTTCCAAAGGTCAGGCCAAAGCTTGCAGCCTGGACAAAGTCCAAAGACTTGGGCTTGGAAGCACAATGAAGTTCGCTGACTAGCTGATACTCCGCGTAGCTGCCTTGACGCGTTGTGGCACCGACATACGAGATCTCATCGCCGGGTTTGAAGAACTTGCACTCAGGGCCAATCTCTAGTATGATTCCAGCACCGTCATATCCGATGATATGAAATCCCTTTGGTGCAAACTTGTAGTAATCTTTATATTAGTTAGTATGCAACCCAAGGCAGATAGTGTGAAATTCTCGATTATGACTCTACCTGGAGCATCGTCATAGACGCCAGCCCGGATTTTGACATCAATCGGGTTGACAGAACACGCCTGGACTCTGACAGTCTAGTTAGACACAGACGGTTAGACTTTGACTAGGGACAACTCACTTGACCAGAACATCACGGCCTGTCGGTTTATCTGGTCGGGGAACGTCTCGCGATTCGAAGTTATCAACAGGGCCGTATTCGACCACGCCAACTGCTTTCATAGTAGCCATTACGAATTGAGGTGCAGAATGTTGGTCTGTAATGTTATCAAGATTCATTAATCTCGAGATGTGCAGAAAATGGATTGCTCTGTGAGTATGCGAAGGTGCTTCTGATATTATGACAATATCGGCATTAACTCGACATTAATATGTTTTATTTATGCTGATAGATTGGGTTTTGATTCTGTGGAATGTCTGCCGTGTCCGCGTCGTCGGGGGTGAGTAGTAATCACTCGCCTTTTAATTATTAAACCTACTAACTTTTGCCTCAAGTGGACCTTCGGCACAGATCAGCCAACCCAGCAATCTAAATAACTAATCGGCCACAGCAGTCTTCAAGTCAAGCCTGGCTTGGAGCCAATCTTGAAGTACCTTTAGAGTGTATGTTCTAACGAGCTCGACTTTCCAAACGACAATGATAGTCGTTAGTTAGCGTCTCTGCTAGAGATTCATGGTTTCTGCCTTATGGGGGGAATAAATGGATTTGCCGACAAGATCCACTTTTCGGCTTCAGTATCTCCCCGTTCTTCAGTTCTGGCCTCTCTATTAACTCCACTCTGTGATATTCTTGAGATCTTAGTTATCTCAGTCACGATACTGCCTCTCGGAATCATTAAACGGATGAGGTGAGTATGCCATATGCCACTTCGCCACCCATAACATAACTTGAGGTTCCAACACTCGATCCGCAAACGCCGAGTTTATCCTCTCTGAACAAAGAATCTACCGAGGTGGAAGTTAGCGTTTTCCAGTATTCCTTGGCTAGATCTGCAAGTCAAAGTGTCGGTCGGTGCTAAGAGTTAACAGAACGCTAGTACGCGGCCTTTTTAGTCAAAGAGCGTCATAATCTCATCAGAACAGCTGTAAGGAAAGCCGACACATAAGGCCGGTGTAGGTTGTTAACAAATACGGTGATGCTTTGTGGATTATTAATCTGTCCCACTTTTGGCAGTTCTGTCATCATATGGGTCGGCCTTTGAAGAAAGTTCCAAACTGTATTATGCTTACAAGAAGAAGTAATATCACAAGGTCTGTTATATACTGTTGCGAAGGGTGCTGTCAACACTGAGTGTCGATAATGATCGATATATTGGTCTGTTGGGCTAGGGGGCACCCTCTCTTTAAGGGCGCTTCGTTCTAGGTGACTTCATAATCTTACTGATGTCACTTGAAAGAGAAAGAGTAGAGGATTAAAGGGATGTCGTCCATAGTGGATCCTACCGCGGCTCGACAGGAACCGGATGGAGCCGTGATCCACTTCCCTCAGGAGCTTCAAGTGGGACTCCGGGGTCCGAACGATTGCTGCCCTTGGGTGTCAAAATCGGTTAGTCTAAATATCTACTTGATTCAGCCTTTCGAAAAATGAAGTTAAAAACGCTGGCCTCTCAAATTTAATCCGCGGAATAAGTGCCCAACCATTCATTTCACATTATCCTCTACTTCCAATTACATCCTCTGCCAAAGTTGCGAAAATGGGCACTTAAACCCACCACTACCAAGCCCTCATTGTCTCTGACGAGGAGAAGGCCCAGGCAGAGAAACGTCGAAACATTTACCTTCGACCCTTCCTCGTTTTCTAGCTTAACAGCTTTATCTTTGAGGCGACGATGTTAGTCATTCGCATTATTATCTTCTCCGGCTTCCAAGACATGTTTCCCAGACTCATGTGGACTCTTTTCTTCTGTCCACTGGGAATGGGTGGAGCCATAGGCGGACTGATGAACACATTCATTGTCGACAAGCACTATGGCAACAAGGCAGCTCACTTCTGTACGATTACAACTGTGTGAGTATTGGAGTCATAATGCTCAAAAAGTGTGATTGAAGATGAAAAACTTATCATCAGGTACAATTACGAGTCTTCTAATTCTAGGCTCGTGTAACAGCCTAAGTTAACCCTAAACTTTTATTAAATTTATTATTACACCGTATTAACCCACGAACTTCGGTAGCGCCTATAGATACAAAATAGAAGATTCTACAGTCTCTATTAGTCTTCTGATTCTAGAGTATCTGGTACTTTACTATTGTTTAAATTAAGAGATTTCTTAAGATCTACAGATGCTACCGGATTTCGTGAGTTAATACGGTAGTGATCATCTGAGGTTCAGGGTAAAGTAGAAATTCATGAAACCAATGAGATTGGCGCTGTATGCCAGCATTATCGAGTCCTTATATTGTGATTGGCTCGCCTACTAAATATCCTGCCATTAAGGCCAGATCGTGCGACAGATTTATGTTGATTGGATGGGATACGACTTTGACGGTTGTGGATTCCATTTACCCAATCACGCTGCTGCAGCGCTTGATGCACGGGACGAAATCCTTCCGCCTGTTGAACGGGACTCGGCATAGTAAATCATATGCCGATTCGTCCTCGGTAACACTTCAAATAGCCGAATCTGGACCGTACATCATTGGCCAGAAAAAACGCCTGCTGTCAAGTTCGGAATTTCGGCTATTGATGCAGGATCCGAATGCTCAGGGATACAACTTCTAGATCTAACGCAGGGCAGTCTCAAACGATTCGTTCCACCTGCATGAACTACCGAACCAAACGCTAGTGGAATATCCCAATGATTTCCCCTTTCCGGGTTCTCTAATCCCTCACTCCCTCACTGATTGAGTTTCGTGCTTCATTTCTTGGCGCAATATGGGGCCGGGGTCCTTGCAAGATACGCCAGAGTCATGCTCGGGGCTGGTGAGCAGAACCAGCCGATGAGCTAGTGTCTTTCCTCGACTGTCAATAAGATGGCGATAGTTTCAGAGTCCAACCAGGTGGTAATTGGGCTGTGCTTTCGGGCATCGAGACCGAGGCCTGAGATGACAGCGAGAAGACTCTCGAAGAGCTGATCGCCCGGTGCGAGAAGACCGCCAGCTTGCTCGAAGGCGTTGGCGCCAAGCAGATTGAAGGCAGGGAGACCTCCAAGTTAGAGCTAAGCTTAGGGTCAGCGGGTATGAGGCAGTTCACAGGCAAGGAGTACATTTTGGCATACGTCCTCCCTAACATTTTCTTCCATCTCCAGACGGCGTATGCCATCCTGTGAGTGAAGGGTGTTTCGCTGCGGAAGGGAGACTTCTTGGGGCCGTTCATGGAGCTGGATGCTTGAGGTGGAAGGGGCTGGCTAGGTGGGACGGGTCGGGAAGAGTCTCGAGAACGATGCCCCTGCATCTTTACTGCTGTGCGCGAGTAAACTACGCATATAAAGGCACATTTTGTTGAAGTTCTTTGGTACCTGACAAGGATGAAGGAATGTGGCGTTTTGCGCCTGAGCCATCCGTACTCTCCCCTTAAGCATCTCACTAATTTCTCTTTGCCTTTAATGGTCGAGTAACTGGAATATAGAATATAGCAATGTGATGATGACATAACTAGTACAGATGCAGGCCAAGAAAGCTCTTGCTCAGAAAAATGTGATAAGAGCGCCAGAACCAGGGTAGTACAAAGGATGCTTCAACATAATTTGCTACTACTATGCACCAATTTGATCTAGTAGACTAGTCAGTAATTGAGATGCAAGCTTCCCCTAGATGCCCTAAACTTATAGAGAAATCAGGCAGTGGCCCTGTGGAGTAAATCGAAAGGAATGCCCCTGCGAGTACGGAGTAGCTGGCAAGGATTGTAAATCGTAGCGTTGATAACTTGGGCAAGAAACTCTATGTCCCTTCCACCATAGTCTCGGCAGAAATAGCTGATATCTCCGTGACTAGAATCTCCTTGTTACGGCACCCATGCTCATGTCCTCCACTTAGAGTAACACTTGCTATAATTAATAATTCAAGCACTTGACGCTGAGAAATCAAGAGTTCTCATTAACCAGGGGCGCTGGCTTGAATCTATCCTTTTAAATTACGAGCTAAGTGTCTTGGTTCTGCAGTATTCATATAAGAACTGCACGAATATCCGGAGCCACATTTATTGACAGGTCAGCTAATCATCGGACCGATCCCGTCGATATTCCAGATATCTTCGGGCTCAGAACTCCTCAGATAACTCTGCCAGGCTTCAAGCTACTGCCCAACGTGATCGCAGTCCTCTATTGACTTTCTATTAGCATCACGAGTAGTTAAATTCTTCCTTTGAAAGGTGTGCTTCCAACGTCTTATCCACTTGCGAGAAGCAGTTGATGATCGTCTCTTGGCCTTCAAAATTGTGTTTGCATGTTGTCTGAGGACATGAGTCTGTATATGGTGTCCATGAGTGATGCGGCGATATGCCCATATAAGGATCGCCTTTTCTTCTTCCGTTGATAATAACGTAGACCTGCGGCCGCGAGACTGTAGTATAGCCCATCTCGACAGAGGCTACGGTTCATGGTTTGAGGCTCACAGCGTCGAACCGCAAAACCTTGGTCTGGCCGGTCTCTGGATTTATCTAACTTAACATTGCATTTCTTCCTAAGTTAGGGCTACCGGCTCATATAGTTGTTGTCGCTATTGGTGCAGAGTTATAGTAGTTGTAACCGTATTTGTTATGCTGATGAAGGCGTAAGACTGTTAAGGTTGACTAATAGACGTACATTTAAATTACTGGCGGTTGCAGCTATATTGATTTTCTTTTGTCTTTTTCTACTCTGCTGAATGAAGGGTCCTAGACTCCCCTAGTAAGAAATATAAATTAGAGGATGGCGGATATATCTTTGAAGTTGGGGTTTATGCTAAGCTTTGGTGTGACATCCTTGGAGGCGTATCCTATATGGTAGCCTCTCCCTTGGACAGTGGTGCCTATTTGCAAGCTTACTGAGCTCCTTGGATCTTGTTACACTATTTGTTAATCTTACCGCCTTATGCTATAGTCTGAGATTCACAGTGTCTTTTAGTCCATCATGACATACCTCTTAATCCCCGACTGGCAAACATGACTGCAAGCCGTGGAACTGGGCGCCAACAGGTGCGGACGCCTCGACTTGTCCCATTGTCAAGTGGCAACATCGCCGAACTCTGCTTCGTTGGCACGGACTGTTCGAGTGTCTTAACTATCGTTAGGTAGGGGGAATATTTACAGAGAGGCCGCACATGCCAACTAAGCAATCGCGGGAAAGAAGACCGTTGGGCATCTGATCTGATCAGGCTTTTCGAGGCAGGGAAAGGACTTGTGAGTACTCAAGGTATATTCTTGGCCGTAGTACAAGCCCTTGAAATTGATCGACCGTGCAAAAGGATAGAAGGCAGCCCCATGACACAGAGGGCGGCCAATGGTCTCTTGTAGTAACAGACAGCAGACCACTAGGGGGATGGCTTGGAGAGTGTCTTGGTTGCGAGGGATGGGAAAAGTAAATCCGAGAAGGAAGTCAACAACCTTTACTTACTGCACGTAAATTGGCAACGTATGGTCTCTGGTATAACAAAGGTTAGGATCACACATGCTGACCATTAAGCAACACAGGGATTCTCGCCAAAGGTTCAGTTTCGCTTCGAATGAGACACGAAGACTTCTCTTTTAGGTAAAGGCTGACGTTGATACTAAGATTAATAATAAGTCTATGACCTGTTGCTGATCGTTTCAAAGTCGACGTTGACCTCACGTGGGCAAGCGGACAAATCAAATGTGGCCAGTGTCAAGCTCTCACTTAAAGCCCTTTTATTGCCGAGCTGCCGACTTGGCTCTGACATGGGTAGTGTTATTTGGTAACCCGAAGAATCGTGTAGTAGTTGGTCCGACACGAACATGGTGAGCTAAATCATAATATCCATCCCTCTCAAACTGGCATGTCGGGTATAACGGCACACGACCACTGGGACGTAGATATGCTTGGCCACTAATATTGCTTGCTGGAATAAGCGTTGGTCGGCCCCTCTCTTTTTACCCAGAAATGCACCCTTTTTGCAAGCGACAACTGACGTCTAAGAATTGAGTGTATCCCCCATGTGCGATACTCGACTAGTTTATCTAAATCGTTATCGCTATTCTGCTCTCCATATTGATGGCAAGATACGCTGGGCTGAGATCCAATACCGGACATTTGGTCAACCAACTTCGGTGAGATCAAAGAATAGGAAAAGAACTGACGTTAGAGCTGAATTAACTGTCATGGCAAAAAGAATTGCAAAAAAAATATAAACGCTGGTTTGTTTCATGGCAGAGGTGGAATTTTGTAGGCCAGAAGTTTTCTTTCATTACCGCAACATAAAAAAAGTGAAACCAAAAAAGCGCCACTGAGACAAAAGGTTATTCATCATGGCGGAGACTATGCATGATCTCGATTGGCTGTTTGCCATCGGTGTTCTGTTTTTCCTCTTATCTGCATGGAGTCTTGATAAGTTCTTCCAGAACCCTAAGCCTTGAAATGTTTATGCAATGTTGGTTGGTTTGCCATCTATCTAGCCCACTAGCTTGTGTAACGTATTGCATTGCCCAGTGCCACCACATGAGCTAATTTTTCACAGGTGCCAACGATGTTGCCAATTCGTACGCCACGTCAGTGAGTTCGCGGTCTTTGATACTGGTTCAGGCCGGATGTGTAAGTCATCTCTCTTTCTTCTCCAAAGTTTGACTTTATTCTAACATTTGGAGCTCGCCGTTATCACCGAGTTTATCGGTGCAATCGCCCTTGGTCAACATGTCACAGAGACCATTCGTAAAGGTGTCTTTGACCTTGATCCCTTCCTTGACTCCCCCGGAACTCTCATCTTGGCCATGGTAGTTGCTGAGGGTGGTTCCGCCATCTGGCTAACTGTCTGCACCCGCATGGGTTTTCCTGTTTCAACTACCCAGAGTCTCATCGGTGCTCTCATTGGCGTCGGCATTGCTCTGCAGCTCCATGTTAAATGGGGGTGGGAGAGTAACAGTGTCAGTCAGATTGCCGCCTCATGGGGCATTGCGCCACTCATTGGTGCTGGTTTCGGCGCTGTTATCATGTTGAGTATCCGAGTCTTTGTTCACGATCCCAAAGACCCCTTGAAGGCTGCCCTATTTGCACTTCCCTTTTACTATGCCTTAACCGCCGGTATTCTGGCCTTCTTCATCATCATGGACGGTGGCCATGGCATCCCTACCCCAGAGGAGATGGGTGCTGGTAAGGCCTGCGGTATTATCCTTGGTGCTTTTGCAGGCGTCTGGATAATCTCAGCTGCCTTTTTCGTCCCTTACTTCCACGCTAAGCTTGTCAAAGAGGACCATCGTCTTCGCCTTTGGCATATCCCTATGGGCCCGCTCTTAGCAAGGGAGGGTTACAGCCTCTACTGGCCTGGTTCTGCTGACGCCCCAACCACCATTGACTATTACGCCTCTGAATACGTCGATGAAAACACTGTTTCAGAAGTAAGCAACGATGATGAAGACAGCAAGGACCTGAAGAAGGGTGCTCCTCAGACACCCGAAGGTACCGCTGCTCCCAACACCGACGTTACTCGACAGAATGCCGTTGATTCAAAGCGACAAAAGGAACTCGAGGCCGTCGATTCTCTCCCTTGGCTTCACCCCCGACGTCTCCTAGCCACTGTCAAGATGGTATTCACATACGGTATCACTCGCGACATAATTCATCACCAGAGTCAAGGCCTCGAAGACGTCCATCAGCGTGCTCCTCAATTCGATAACAAGGTCGAGCATCTGTGGACTACGGCTCAGGTCTGCTCAGCTATGATCATGTCCATCGCCCACGGAGCTAACGACGTTTCCAATGCTATCGGTCCTTTCACCACTGAATACATGACTTGGAAGAGCGGCGAAACCAGCGCCAAGACAGACACGCCTGATTGGATCAAGGCTGTTGGTGGCCTTACTCTTGGTGTTGGGTTCTGGACATTCGGATATCACATTATGCGCAACTTGGGTAACCGCATCACTAAGCACTCTCCTAGTCGTGGATTTGCTATGGAACTGGCTGCTGCGATTACCGTTCTGTTGGCATCAAAATACGGTCTTCCTGTCTCTACCACCCAGTGTATCACTGGTGCTGTTATTGGTGTGGCGCTGGTTAACTGGGATCTCAAGTCCATTAACTGGAAGCAGTTGGGCAAGATTTTTATTGGTTGGTGTCTCACTGTAAGTATCCCTTTCCCTGTTCTTCCCAATCGTCATTTAGCTAACACTTTGGTAGGTCCCTTGCGCTGGCCTTATCGCTGGTATCATCATGGGCATGGCAATCAACGTCCCGCAGTGGAACCATTAGTATCTACCATTGCATGAGTTTTCTCAAGTCAGGGGGATTGCTCTATTGAAGTGGAGCGAGGATTGGATAATGTACATATAGAAATATTTCTTAGTTACAGGATCTCCATAGCTTATGGGGTCGATGTCAAGTGAGAGTCCTTCTCCAGTCAGTTTTGATGAGATAAGGTACTCGACGACAAAGCTTTAATATAATACGTAGCTATAACTTTTACTAGTAGATATTTACAAGTCTCTTATTAACTGGTTAGGTAGAGTTAGCAAATTAGACTTCACAAAATATAACTGCTAGGGTTGCAACACTTCTGCCGAATTTTACATCAACAAGGAAAATACACATAAGAAAGGATCAGCCCTCTGCATACTCCACTACCTATAATCCGTTATTTTATCTGGCTTAGTCCCTGAATTCATGCCTATAGCTCATTTCTTTGTGGCTTCACCCTCGAAAATGAAAGAGCTGGATCCCCGCAGTAGATCTGCATATTCTTCATACATAGGCTTCAGACCAGTTTCCAATGTCTCTTCAAAGAAATGTTCAAAAGAGATTCCTTCCATGTCGGGGTATAGGTCCTTGCTGACCTGGTAACCTAGATAGCGGGCGTATTCGGGTGTATTTTCTCCCATAATATCATACGACTTTTGGTAGGTGAACTGGTAGTAATCCATCATCTTGTATGGATCGTCCCTGGTTCTGGCAATACCATCGTCAATCTCGTCGGCGGTGCGCTACGAGGTGGAGAGTCAGTATATAGGTTATAAAAAAAGACAGCAATAATAATGCGGAAACAAACATATTTTCTTTCTATTTTCTCGCCGCTGATCCTCTCAACTGTATCATACAGCTCGTGCTGAGTGCGGAGGTCAGTATAGGCGAAAACCTTCTGGTTAAGCGTCCTAGGGTCAGTGATGATACGAGCCACATATACGCCGACATCGCGTGAATCGGTCCTGGCACAAGGTATGTCACCGCTGCCTCCTATGGCACTATTATACAGAAAAAGGTTGCGATCAATGCGTCCGGAGGGCAGGCGGGGAAGGCTGATCTGGTACCACCAACCAACGTCGATGACGGTATAAGGCAGATGTAGCCTCTGAATATGATCCAGGGTGGTCTCCTTCTACAGACCCAGACGATATATCAGTCCTCTGATCTTGAAGCAGAACATTTCTGTGGCACCACTTACAGTATCTCGCAGCGTTTGTATACCCCTAGGCATCACTGTTGCATAGAAGCATGGAACATAGCGTTTTACACCTGCCTTCTTGGCTGCGTTGGCAAGAATAGCTTCATCAAGCAGGCAACAAATAATAAGGACATCGATGCCTTTGAGCTGAGATGCGAGATGGTCCTCGGGGTCATCAAGGCTGAACGACACAATGCTGACGCCCTTGCTCTGTAGCTCCATGACCTTGGGCTTCTTGAGAGAGGAAGGTCGAACAAGGGCGGTGATATCCTGCTTCCATCATGAGGTTTACAATATCTCACAAGGTTTGATGGAGACTTACGAATCTTGTTTTGGTTGATGCAAGTAGGCCATTAACAATGGATGTGCCGTTTTGGCCTGTGGCCCCAAGGATTGCCACCTTCATGTCGGGACGTTTGATGAAGGGTGAGGAATATGCTTTTAAGAATATCTGGGAAGAAAGCTGTGTACCTCATGTTTGCTAGAGGACATGCAATTCTTTTATGCCTGAGATATTTGAACGGCCCCGCTTACATCCCGACATTGATCACTCCAGTTCTACATCATAGTCGCTGAAAGATTTCAAATCCTTGAGCAGGCGTTAGAGACAGACAAACTAGACCCACTGGGACGACACTAGCTCATGGCTTTCCGCTCGGGAATTCTTCCGCGCGGGGTTTTCCGAGCGGATTTTATAAAGTGGGAGACTGCGTTTTAGGTTTTCCTTCTTTTCCCACCAACACCAACTATTTCCCAGCAATAAGACGTGGAAATTACGTTTACTCAAACGAGCACGAGATTGTTGGGATGAAGCCCTCAACATGCTGGACGTGCCGCCTGCGTCACAAGAAATGTGACGAGTCGCTGCCAATTTGTGGCGCTTGCGCTGCGCTAGAGATTGATTGCCATTATTCCCCCCGAAAGCCCCAGTGGATGGAGTCTAAGAACCGTCGGCTTGAAGCCATGACACAGCTAAAGGCGCAAGTCAAGAGAAGCGCAAAACGACGGCGCAGAATCGCTCAACTGAGGACCATCGCCAATGGAATCGATGCCAGTCCAGACTTCGGTACACTTGAGCAATGTTCTGATACTTTCCAGGATTCTCTGTCCCAGGAGACTTATTGCTCACCGGTCACGCCGTCATCGAAACCAATCACCCCACCAACAATAACGCCGACCAAGGATGGGGCAGCTTTCGTTTCAGTGTATATGGACTACATTTTCCCCATCCTTTATCCCTTTTACCGACCATACATCACTCAAGGCGGACGCATCTGGTTACTATCCCTGGCTATGAAGAATACCGGGTTCATGAGCAGTATCAAGGGCATCTCTGCACTCATCCTGCGGCTTATTCCTGCTCATGTTGGCCCGGGACAGGAGGCTTGTGCCTCAAAAACGTGGGATGAAATTCATACGCAGGCCAGTGTCGCCCTGGCAAGTATGCAACGCGACTTACAGCACCTTTACGAACGCGGCATAGGGAACTGTCTTTCGAGCAGCGTGCACTTGCTGGCAAACATGATGCAGCAACTTAGTTTTGAACTTGCAATTATGCCGTCAGAAAACTGGCAGGCGCATTTAGATGCGGCCACGAACCTGTTTGAGCAAATTCTCGAGCATCATGGTAAGGCTGGCCCGTCTCCGCAAATATCCGCCGTGCTCAGTAATTTATCTCACCCTTCTTGGCCGGGTGCGGCCGATGCCTTAAATACCGAACAGGGGGCATTCCGCTTCTTCTCTAGTATCTTACTGGTTGCCGATATCATCTCCAGCACGGTGTTTGACCAACCTGCCAAGCTACTTGAGTATCATTCTGAGCTCCGACGCAGCGACTCGCGCCAGAAGCCTAATGCTGACCTAGAAGACATAACCGGATGTCAGACCTGGGTTCTACTGGCTATAAGCAACATTTCATCGCTTTCGCGATGGAAAAAAGATCAGATGATAAGTGGCAAGCTGTCAAAGGATGAGCTCACTTATCAAGCGACTTCACTCGACAGAATTCTCAACGATGGTCTTGATAAGCTAGGGCAATATGACGATACAGAGCGTATATCCCAACATATCCGCCCCCTAGAGTCGTTCCTCAATCAAATTGGATCTCCGTATGGTTATTCTTACTCTCCGCCAGAAGCCAAGTTGCCGCTGACGCGAATCTGGATTCATGCAGCTCGCACGTATCTTCTTTCTGTTAAGCTAGTCAGCAGCACGGAGACCTCCGAGCTTGAGATAAGCGTGGAGCAGACAATCCAGTCTTTTGGCGCCATCACTTCGTCTCCATGTCTGCGGTGGCTTGTTTGGCCGCTTTGTGTAGCCGGCATCTATGCCAGCAAAGAGCAAAGGCCAGCAATTTGTGAAATAATGGCCTTGGTAGGTGGTTTCAACGCCTTTGGTACTATACAGGCAGCGTTCGACATTATAAAAAAGACATGGCAGAAGCGAGATGCAGGCGAAGTGTGTCTAGATTTACCTGCATGCCTTAGTAGCCTGGGTTATAAGGCCCTATTAGTATAGTATAACCTTAAATACTATTTATGAATAATATAAGTAAAATATTTCAATAAATTAAGTTACTGTGCGCCTCTGCGCTTATTGACTGGGATTGGAAATGATGTAAGTTTACTGCCTAACTAGACCACCGCGATATCGCATATCGCTTTTTCTCAGTTTCTCCATAGCATCATTTATTCCCTCCTCATTCAGAGGAAACTCCTTTATCGTAGGATGGTTCTTATGTATCGCCGCAAATTCAAGCATTTCGCGGTGCATCTGTATCGGAGCTGGCAGGCTGCCCTGAATCTGGATTTCATTCATATATATAGACAATGATTAGCAGGTGAACGCACACAGGGACTAGCTAGGGTCCTTGAAGCACATACACTTTGAACAGCTGAACTTTTGGCCTGACAGCATGGACGGTGCCGACGCCCTCGTGTCCTAGGACCATGTCCTGCTGCTTGTAATGCTCGTCTGTGCTGCAAAGGCCAGAGTGTGTGGTATCGACAAGAACTTCATTGTGACCCAAAGGCGTCCTTCGCGTTGTCTATTTGACAATTCTGCCGGTTGGAGAACCTTTATATACGATGTACTCAAGTCCCGACATCGTGTCACAACTCGTATTTCCTCTGAGCTCGTTTAACTGTTTTGGTGACTAGTTCATTAAAAATTGTTGCAATTTTGTATTGAGTTGTGTTTGGGTTGATTGAAAGCTTTTCACCGACTAGAAAGTAGTCTTCTTATACTGCAACAAATCTGTATTAGACTGCAAGGTACACGTGAGCGGATGCCAGTAATGGAGGGAGTGGCCAATTAGCGGTCAGAAGCGCGCTCTGTTGCTTTTGAATTGACCAATAATACTAATCGAGAAGAGAGACGATTGCTCTTACGGCATGGTCTTACGGCAAGTGATGCGGTAATCCCTGGTCCTGATTTCGCTCAGTGAGTGTGACTTGGGTAACCACGGAATATCTACAAAGTCTATACTCCAACCTCGTTTACAACGAGAGTATATCTCGACTGGGAAGCGGCCCGAATCTTCTTGACCATCTCCCGACATGCCCTCCTCTTCTAAATCTACCATCCGGACTTTGATGATCTCCCAGTTACATCTTGACCCCCTTCGACTGTACTCTTGATCAACATACTCTAAGAGCCTGCGAGCGTATTTTACATCCCATATCCCTTCTCTTTTACTAGGGAACCGCGATATCCAATCCTTGATCCATCTCTTAGCTGTCTCCTCCTCTGACATGTAATATGCATTCATCAAAGCAGGTACCAAGCCATGAACATAGGCGTCGATGGCTGCACAGGTTGAGCCACTGATTACAGCTGCCAGTCTGCACACTACTAATATGAGTTTGTTGGCATTGGCTGGCAGTTGCCTCCCAACCCCAGGCAAATACTCTATCTCAAGCCTTATGAGAGATACAAGATAGTGCATAAAATTTGTCGCAGCTTTGACAGGCTCACTTGCACGGCTCAGAAATAAAGGCCGGATAGTCATGCTTGATTCATCTTCGCTCCTCTCCCAAGGTTCAATCGGCAATTCATCGAGAGATGGTACATCGCGGTTATCAAGGGACACCCCCCACTCTTTTAATTCGTCGATCAGTGCTCGTGCTTGATGACGCCAGTGAAGGTCTAAGCCTGGAGTGCTTCTACAATCCTCTTCAAACTCGATCATGCGAGGTAAAATGATCAATAGGCGGTCACCAGGGCTTTGGGAGATTTTCAGGGAATTGAATAGTAGCCTTCTCACAGATACGTCGGACCTAACAAAGCCATGACGTGCTATGTAAGATCGATCAAATATCTCAAGGAGCGAAGCAATTCTAGAGAAAGACCGAATCAGAGATCCGCCAACCGGAGTTTCTGAAACTTGCGAAATGTTCTGAGAGAGGCACGTCACAGCAGCGTAGCTATGGACGTACCGCAGTCTCATTTGTCCTTTGCCGAGCTCGAACTCGGCGAGCGGAAGCAAGGTAGCAAGCCATGTGATGCGATTCTGTTCCGGGCTCGGAACATCGATGTGTAAGTTGTCATCGGGTCGCGAGCCACGTATGAATCCAAGAGCTTCAACAAAATGATTGAGGGCGTCAATTGCCGCATCTCGGGTGAAGGTTGAAGAAGTAGATGATTGGGAGGCATGTAATGCCGACAAGACCAGTGCCGCGTGAAAGAAGCCTTTGTCCAGGCCATCGAATTGGAGGATGTCAGTTAATCCAAGGATGGACAGCAGGCCGTGAGGCGATGGATCACACAGATGGTGATAGTATATTATATCTTGTGTAAACTTCGCGGCTTCTAGAAGGCCTAATGGCGCGATCGAAAATGGGTTCGGTCGCCAGTCATCACTAGGTGTCGCACAAGAGTTCTTCTTATCCGGCACTAGTGAAGATAAAGGCGACGAGATACTAGGAGCAGATAGTTCGTGGACTCCATGTCCTTCAACAAGTGCGGGCTGGACGCTTATGTGCTGTTGAGGCTCAGATGTATCTTGGAGGATCGATCGTTCTTCGAGTAGAACATTTTCACTGTGGATGTCGTAGGAACTGCCTTGCAAGGCTAGCGAGTCGGGATGACTAGGGTAGGCGCCCGTGAGGAGGGATAGTGAGGTCGCGGCTTCGTGTAGGAGAAGTCTCTGTTCGGCAGCGTGGATGTCTCCCCGATCCGAGAGTATTCCAACACTGCTGTCGGTAGGAGTAACAGCAGGTAGGTTATTTGCAGGTGGCGACGGTGAGCTCTGTATAGCTGTCTCTTCTTGTTGTTGAGATAACAAAGGGCCTGTTTTAGGAGACGAGTTCACATCACGCCTCCGGTCGAGTTTCCTCTTCAGCAGACTTGTCTGATCTCTGAACTTGAACTGAGTGATATAGCCCCCACACGCGAGGTGCAGGCGGGAGCACTATGAGGAGCCTGTTTGAGCGCACTGTAGAAACCAGAGCAGTTTACGACGTTCAAGATACGTCGATGACAGGGTAACTCATGTTAGAACAGTTCGGTTTTCCTTCATCGCACTTTAATCGGCGGGCGCGACATGTCGCGCACCCGCTTCGCTTTCGTGATACGACATTTCGTTTCCGATTCGTGGGCTTCTCTGTCCAAATCCAGCTTTTGACCGTCGTTTGACCCAGAAGAGGTGATTATTTATCAGTTGAGTGGGAATGGAAATTTTAATCTCAAACTGATAGGAATATCTGAACTCCCCCCTCCTCCCCTGATGCCTAGTTTTTTTAGCCCGCTAGTGGCGGGTCGGATGTTATCATTTTAACCGCATGTGGTAATTCTAAACTACAGATAACAAATGTAGTCAGTCTTCCAAAATGCCATGATCCATTTTCTTCTTGGTGGCGCCTATTCTAGGTACAGCTCCCAAGGGAGGGTGAGAAAAGGCAGTTTAGATACCTAGACTGCAATTGACTAGCTTTGTCAATTGGTTCAATTTGGGTCCTAAGAATTCAACTAACAAATCGGCATTAAGTAAAGACACTGGCAAGTATAGGTCTAGAGTCCAGTGATGATTTCACCCTTTATTACCCTTGGGGGCTGTAGTATGCAGGCACCATTGCTAACACAACGTTGTTGCTACTAGATATATCCGTAGTAATTTAGCCTTAGATCTTATTTCTAGTCTGCTTGAACATGTCACCTCAACATTGCATCTGCGGGATACCAATAGACGTCAGTCAACAATATCTTATGTATCTGTACAACTCCTGACATACCATGCAGAACATGGTCGCGCCTGAAATGGTATGCCCCAGCAAGAGACTAAGTGGACCAGCCTGCGTCAATGCACGGCCGATCCCGAGAAAGAGGCCTGTACCGATGGCGCCACCGAGAGCAATGAGTCCGCAAGATTGTATATCGACAAGACATCGATGCAGATCACGTCGCCGTTATTTTAGGCAGTGTCTGGGGCCATAAACCTGCACTTACTGGCCTTGTTGGCCAAGGCTTTTTGATGGCTTCGGTGGCTGGCACTATTTTCGCGATACCATCGACTGATCAGATCCTTAATGGCATCATCAAGTACAGCAAAATATCAAAAGGAGTTCTACCTATCGTCATGAACTACACCGGAGACGGGCTTAACTTTGGCGCTGCTATGGTAAAGGCCCGCAGTAAAGGCATCGAGGTCGACATGGTAGTTATGAGAGAGAATATTGATGTCAGTCGATTCAGAGGTGGCAAAGTTGGCCGTCAAGGGATTGCAGGAACAGTTCTCGTTCAGGAGATCGCGTGCGCTCTAGCTGCCCAAGAGAGACGCCTCCAAACTGTAGTAGCTACAGCTAGATTAGCAGCTACAATTAAATACTACTAGTATTGGAGTCAGTCTTGCTTACTTTTACGTCCCCAAACCATCCAATATTTTACTCACCTATTTCAAGCTTGATAAGTGGAAGGCTGAACTTGGAATGGGAATCCATAATGAGACTGGTTTGAGTTTTAAAAAAGCTGATGTTACAGAACTAGTCAAAAAGATGCAATAGCAGGTCTTTTACACTGATAACAAAGATCGAGCATTTCTCCAGATCAAGGCACCGGTGGTACTGATAGTCAACAATCTAGGCGGAGTAAGTGTACTTGAACTTAGAGCCATCGCCGCTGCTGTAGAATGTCAATTGGCGTCTGACTATAACATCTAGCCAGTCCTTGTCCTGTCTAGCATGTACATGATGGCTTTGAACGGTATAGGCTTCTAAATCACGCTGCTAAACCGCGACAGCCATCGACTTACTTGTGTTTTCGGGAGCAGGACAGTTCGCCTTACGTGAGCCCAAGTTGAACAATGCAGCAGATTCACAACTCGACCTGACACTGAAAGGAGAGGACATTCTCGTTGACGACACATTCCACCTCGTTGTCAACGCAGAGGGTCTAGTCCATCATGGAAGCCGGATGCAGGTTGTCCTTTGTGATATGGGTGCCTTGAAAGCTGTGCTGGTTATCAACCAAGCAGAAGGAACAGGGCTCCAGATCAATGACGGCCATCTTGGTTTTGACGTCGAGGGGATGCCCAGCGGTCTGAGAGCTACGGCAAAAGAGTTTCTCGACAGCGAATCAAATATGCGATTGGTCGAATTTAATTCTGGCGGTGGTCCATAGGTTAGAACTGAACCCAAATGCGAGTTCTCGGTTACCGGCAGCGATTTTCTCTTCTCTCAGAATGGTGGAGAGACATGGACTCGAAGGTTCTTCGTTAAGGACAACTTGTTGGGATTCTTATCTGGAGATCCTTCACCATATGACGAAGCTGCCGATCTGTTTATGCTAGATGCTTTAGAATAGATAAGACATAGAGATACATAGTGTGGAGATGATGTATCAGACGGATTTCAGGACTCTGAGACTATGATCTTTGGGTCGAGTCAATCGTGAACCAGTACATGTCTCGACTAGTGTCACTTGCAGATACACCTTGAACGTAGCCCGAGGAGTTACATCTTGCCAATAGAGCCTGACCTATCTATAGCAATAGACTCTATCGCGCGTGAAGCTTTCCCCGTCCAACTGTATAATGAGGCCAGCCCGTGACATATTGATACCTTGGCATCATGAATTAGTAAAAGAAAACTAGAGCGTATCAATCCTCCCGACCGACTGTTCAATAACTGGTGTTGGATAAGCGGTGTCGGATAAGCGGCGTTGAGTAAGCGGTGTTTAAAGCGACAACCAAATGACTCAAGTTGAGTAATGTTCGTATCTCACCAAACTTCGTTTACCACTGATCATCAGCGGCGACCAGCGTGATATTCATATGCATATTCTACTCTTTCAGGTTGGGTGTGAGATAGATGCGTGATATGGCAGGGGTTATGTGCAAAGCCTGGAGAAAGTAACGGAATAAATTTACAGGAATCTTGCAAACTAATTCTGCATACACTTCTGTTTACCAACTTCTCAAGATTCATACTTGTTATTAGCCCGTGGAATGTTGGAAGGAAATATCTATAAAGGTTTGCGCAATACCAACTTCAAACGGTCGAAACTGGGCACCCAACTCGCATCTTTATGATTCCTAGTTTGTAATACCTCTACACACCTTACGAAACGATATACCAAGTCATATCCATCATCTACAATGGCTTCTCTGCGGGATATCGGACTATTTCTTCTGGTCGCTCCCGTGGCTATAGCAGCCCCAGCAGCCTCTTCCGACATTTCCCCCATCGCACAGGAAACTTCCAAGGCCCTTTCAGCCTCAGCCATCGCCTTACCTATCTCCAAGGCCATTTCGCCTGCTCCAGCGGCAAGATGTGAGAAAAACCTCCGTTTCACAACGTTCGCTATATACACGGACACCCACTGCGGACAAGCGCTCTTTGACCCCTGGACTATTACCTGGGATCCATGTCTTGATCATCAACAGACTCCGTCGCTCGCCAACGGTGCGTCATTTCAGAGTATTAAGTGGACTGGTGGAAGTCACGCGCAAGACTTTCTTGCTTGCCAAGCCGGCATGCCGTGTTTCGGTGGTCAGGTTATATCTGTTAACCAGGAAAACATTTGTACTACCACTCCTAACGGGAACCACTTCGACAAGCTTGCTGTTGTTCCCTAGAGGATGGTGTGAGCACCCAAGCAGACCGTGAATACTCGGATTATTTGCAAACATCCATCAGTATCAGGCGATGCAGGGCTTCAAGGCAGTGAAGTGGGTTTTATTCAGTTCCGTGTTATTTGTTTCACGGCCTGAATCCCTGAGTGCATTCAGGGACTTGCCCGCTGCACTATACGCCAAAATACTAGGATATAAGGTCCCTGACCTTAGACCGCATTCTCACATTTATAGCTAGAGCACGCTCAAAATGACATCCAGCTTCGGGCTCAGACTCAGACAGCGACTGTTTGTTTACACTTTCAACAAGTGTAGTTCATTAGTTTCTAAACTTCAACAATTGATCTAGTTAGATTAGCGACAATAAGTTTACGTTACTTATCGATTTTACCCAAGGATTTTTATTATTTTATCCTACAATTGCAGTTACCTATGAATGCTGGTAATGATCATCAGGCTTACTGTGTGATGTGCCGATAGCTTTTAGGCAGGATACGAGAACTCACGTAAGCGGCCACGAAACAACTATGTCATGATCGATCCGCAAAGTTGCTGTAGTCAGTTAAAAACGCTTACGCGAATGTTGTTTGCCAGACAGTGGATTCTTCAGTCATCAAAAGAAAGCACGACCTTGAGGAGTGGACTTGATGAGTACATTGAGTAAGCTTAAGCGATGACATTCTCTCACATAATGGAATTTGGTTGCGAGTTTGAAACAACTACTCTACTATGATACATCAATAGCTTATTGACCGAGAACGAATACATCCAAAGTCGTAATATACCCATTTGAAAAAGCCGACATACACTCGCCAGACATATCCCCTTAATCATACGCATCCTCGACAATTTGGTGACCAGTCGATATAGCACGCAGTGAGGGGAGGTGACTCGCACAGAAAGCCATAGCAACTACATCGCCTTATTTCGAGCTATGGGGCCCAACTCCCATCTTGCCGCATGTTGTGCGGCAACATTACCTGTTTTGTGTGCTTTGTCCAATTATCGTCGCGACTGCATACAGTAGGGTATCTATTCTAATATATTTAAAGTCCAATCACTTCTCTTTGCGCTATTACTGAAACTCATGGCTTCGCCAATGTCCTTGTAAGAGTTTGAGTACTCCAAGTCTTGAACGACCCCTCCATCCAGTCGGCAATTGCTTTAAATGCAGTTTGAAGCTCATACATACCCGTCAACGATCCACTATTGCCAATATTGGCCTGCTCAGACCCAGCCCTAATTTAATCCAACAACATCATTGGTTTTGCATACAGTTCTCCGCATTGCATTCCTCCACATCGCGAGTGGAGGTCTGGCCAAGCCCCCATTTTTCTGAACTGCCGTTTTGCGTACTCTTTCCGGTCCAATGATCTTGTATCTTGTTCCTCGGAATCAATTGTGCGGGGTAAATCAAGATAGCACTGACGTTAATCCCGATGCATCCGTAATGGCCTTGATACTACTCGGTATAATCGGATATGCCTATGATCTGAGATGGACGTGAAGGTTGATGAACACGTACGGTGTGCAGAGAAAGTACAAAAGCCCAGCTTTAACCTTAGTTTAGTTCAGCACAATGTCCATTTCGGTACCAACATGTCCCTTCACATTGAACGTTTCGTCATGGGACTCCATATACCTATTGAAGCCTTAGCTGTGGCCGGCCTCTTGATACTAGGATATATAGCTTACTACCACTACTTCCACCCACTCGCCAAGTATCCCGGCCCTCCCCTCGCCTCAGTCACCAACCTATGGAAAACGTACTATCTTTGGAACCTGCATCTGCCGCATACACTTGTTCATCTACACGAGCAATATGGCGAAGTTGTACGCGTTGGGCCAAATGATCTGTCCTTTCGTACTCCAGACGCCGTCAATACCATCTATAGAGCAGGTCGGCAGTTGCAAAAGACGGCTTTCTACGATGGCTTTACAACTTTTAACCCAAACTTGTTTGGAACACAAGATGAAGAGGTAACACTCTTTCTTGCTGTAGCTAGGCTCTTGATTAAGTTGAGATGTTAGATCCACTCTATTCGACGACGTCAAATGGCACATGCCTTTTCCCTGCAGTCCATTAAGGAGATGGAGCACTTCATTGACAAGCACATCTTGAAACTTAGGAAAAACCTCGACCATTTTTCAGATACCAATCAAGAGTTTGATCTCAAGGAGATGATTGCCTTTTATGTCTTAGATGTACTAGGTGAGCTCGCCTTTAGTAAAAGCTTTGACTCCCAGGGCGAGCGAGACATATCCCGGTTACCGCCCATTAATGACCATATATATCTTGCGTGCTTGATGGGGATGACTCCAGATGCTCTCCCGTGGATCAAGAAAACTTTGGCTTTCATTCCAATCCCCTGGCTTCAACGCTTACTTTACGCTCGTGCACAACTCCGAGATCTAACAGCGACCTGTGTCCGACGGAGGATTGAAGATAAATTCACTGACCGCAAAGACCTGCTCACGTGCTTGTTAGTAGCTACTGATCCTGAGACTGGGGCCAAGCTTACTGAGTTGGACATAAACACCGAGGCTTTTGCAATGATGTAAGTTTGCCCGTCCATTGCCCGCTAAGTTCTCACAAAATGCAGAGTTGCCGGATCTCATACAACATCAGGAACCTTGACACTCTTGTTTGCTCATTTGCTGCAGAACCCCAAAACTTTGAACAAGGTCATCAAAGAATTAGATTCAAATCTTTCTCATTGTACGAGTCAAGTCACTCCCTACCAGGACCTTGAGAAAGATCTACCGTACACAATGGCATGCATGTATGAAAACTTCAGAATCAACCCTGTCTTCACCATGCCGTTACCACGAAAGGTCATGACTTCTGGTGGAATTCCGATTCAAGGATGCCAAGTACCTCAAAAGGTAAGGTGAATCACAAAAAATGGAACGACAGATCTAACAATAGAAAGACCACTGTTTTTGCTCTAAATCACGTCGTTCACCACAACCCATCGATCTGGGGCAAGGACCATGATAAGTTCAACCCTGATCGCTTTCTTGGTCCGAATAGAAAGGAACTCCAGGGTTACTTGTCGCCCTTCAGTACCGGGCATCGTATGTGCATAGGCAAGAACATGGCTATGATGAACATCCTAAAAGTGCTCTCTACAGTGCTGAGAGGCTACAAACTGGAAATGGTCCATCCGGAGGAACCCATTGAGACTTTGAGTGTGGGTATTTCTGAGAAGAAAGGAGGACTAGTGTGCAAGGTTTCGAGGAGATAAGTTGACTTGCTTGAGGTTGAATTTATACGCAGGTATTCCTTTACTGGTTTCATTATTAAGAATTATTATCTATTGGCGTATCAATCATATCGCTTCATTTGCCTATTTACCTATTTTAATTGGTGCTTTCCATGGCGAGAGAACCCACTTCACGCATAAACAAAACAGTTTATGTGCTACAGCCTAGTGTTCGCTAATTTATCCTGTACAGTAGGGGCATACATTTTGCACTGTGACACTCTGCTTCAGCTGCTTAAATTTGCAACTGTTGCGTTGTGTTTCCTTTATCTCTCAAAGCATGCCACCATCCACTTATCAATATGGTCGCAACTAACGACAAAGGCTCTGTGTTTCACGGAATTCCCAATGAAGTGGCCAACAGCATCTTCGGCCTTCTCCCCAACCGCGACATTAAGAATTTGCGCCTAACCTGCCGCTATCTCAATCGTCACGCGCCCTCACGGTTCAACCGCGTTTTCATATCTGCAAATCCGCTCAACGTTGAAGTATTCCTCGCAATCGCGAATCACGATGAGTTCCGGCAACAGGTCAAGGAACTTATCTGGGACGACGCTACTCTTCAGCCTTTGGGAAGTGATGGCAATACTTCGGCTGATGACTGCAGCTCCGATGAATTTGAAACCGATGATGACGGTTATCGAGGCCACTCAAGGTTCCAGCAACGGTGCAGGGAAGCAATTGAAGACGTCGAATCGCGATTGGTGGATAAAGCCGATGGTAGCGAGCAGCAAGCATTAGTCGACAATCCTATGCCATCACGCGAGGCACTCCCGTACTACGGGCGGCTTGTTAAGGAGCAGGCTGCTATTCTTGAATCCGGAGCCGATGAGCAGGCTGTTCGATACGCTTTGCAGGAATCACGGTTCCCAAATCTCATCAAAGTGACTATTACTCCAGCGGCACATGGATTTCTTTTCTTCCCGTTATACGAAACTCCAATGATCCGGGCAATTCCACGTGGCTTCGTATACCCGATCCCCAGAGGGTGGACTTACGCTATTGGTATGTATGTACCAGGGAGGTCGGAGTCGTGGGAAGGCGAAGATGAAAAGAGAAAATGGCGAGGTGTTCAAATCATGTCGCGGCTACTTACTTACCCAAAAGTCCCTTTTAATATTCCCGAGCTGTCATTTGACAATCACCAGCTTCCTACTGGCATCAACCACTATGTCTTTGACCAGCCGAATGAAGAGTACGATAACCTCTGCCGGATACTGGAGCAACCTGGGTTTAAACGCATTACGTTGTCAGTGCTTATGGGATGGCTATCGAATCAAGATGCCGAAGATTGGAATTTTCTGAAGAAAGGAAACATCCGTCGTGCTCTGTCCAAGGCGTGTGACCTAGAAGAGATAAACTTTCAAACTGACTATCCAGTCGATCAACATTGCTGGGATAGTCCAGCTGTGGATACTGTGTCTCTCTTCGATATATTTCCTGTTGATGAGTGGTCTACTAGGAAGAGTCTTAAACACTTTGGACTTTCTGGAATGCAGGTGACCCAAGAAGAACTGATATCTGTTCTGGAGAAGCTGCCACCTACCCTTCAAACTATCGAACTTAACTTTCTTTCAGTTGTTGAGGGTACTGGCAGTCATGCTGGAATACTCACTGATATTCGCGATAAGCTGGGATGGAGGCATCGCCCTATCGATCAAAGGATTAAAGTCCGCATGCTCGTCAGGGTTAACCAAGTCACTGGTCGTTACATATGCTTGGATAAGGAAGTCAACGACTATCTTTATAGCGATGGTCCGCCACCTTTTGGCATTGATGAAAGCGGAGGATCGTGGGCTAGGATTCTATCTGGGGCTGGCACGGAATATGATGAGTTCGATCCAGCCTTTGTCCGACCATGGAGATGATGATATCCAAAGTTAAGAAACATTACAAAACTAAATAAAAAAAGTGTGAAATAAATTTGTAAAATAGATCAAATACGAGCGCTCGTACTTTCTTACTGGGTCTTTAGTTCAGTTTATCATGCGAATCTTAGATATATTTGTTTGAGTTTCAAACCGTCAAGCAATCAAGGCGTACTGGGTGAGACGAAACAATGATAATCGCAGTTGAATGTATGTAAGCCTAATAGAACTGATTAGTCAAATTGAGACACAGTGTTTAGTACTGACTGCTCTTGGATTACGTATGGCTCCATTGAAACGTGCAGGGTCAAAAAACGAACAGGGTTACTGAGTCGAGTTTGCAAAAGTCGACAACCAACAGATAAATTTCCATAAATCCTTTGCATCAATTGGGTGCATGGGCCATCCGTGGAAATTGACTGTGTTACCTAGCGGGGTTGGACTGCTCTCATCCGAAACACTCACACACGCCAAGAACAGGCGACGATGACGCTTCCGAACACCGTGGATGCCAATTCAGTATCCGTAAGATGAAAGAGATACCCGCGTCGGTGGCAGGTTGGCCCATTTGTCCTATTCCATCAAGTACTTCTCAAGTCTATGGTCAGGAAACACCGGGTAGATTGGGACTACCTCTATAATAGCCGACGGTAAGTCGACCTCCGAACTGATGTTTCTTGTCTCGTGGACAAAGATGGCATTCTCACTACTACAGTATCATCCCAGGGCCCACCCCTATCACATATAGTTGGGAAGAGCGGGAGTGGGCGTGGATAAAGGCCAGCAGCATAGTGGATAGATAAGTATGGGACTAGATAAACTGCCATTTATTTGTACATGTCGAGCGACAACATCGACCAATCTTCTTATCTCTGCCCCAGTTGAAATAAAAAACAGAATCCTATACTACGCTTGTGTGGCTACTAACTCCTCATCATCATCAACTCTTCCTGGGCCGCATGGTCACCAAAGACTTCATCTATCTGCTCCAATGTCTTTCCCTTGGTTTCAGGAACCAAGAAGAAGGCCCAGACAGCAGCTAAGAAGCACCAAGATCCAAAGAAGATATACACGCCAAAACCAATACTTTCGATCATAGGTGGGGTCGCAACACCGACAACAAAGTTGAAGAGCCAAACAGTCGCTGTCGCAAGAGCCACGCCTTTGGACCGAGAAGAGTTGGGGAAAACCTCTGCGGGAAGTGCCCAGCCTAGAGGAGCATAAGAGACTCCATATATGAGAATGAAGCAGAATGCCATAGCCACAGCAGCCCAACCCGCAGCTGGGTTTGAGCCCCATTTCTCGTTGAACACGCCCACAAGAACGGCCATGATTCCCCATGCAGTGCCTCCACCGATACCTCCCCAGATGGCCAACGGCCGTCGTCCGACCTTGTCAATAATGAAGAAACAAACTGTAACAGCAACAAGCTGCAACATATTGAACACTCCTGACATGATCAGAGACATTTCTGACGACTGCCCCAGTGATTGAAAGAGGGTTGGGGCGTAATAGATGAATGCGTTGATACCAGAGAGCTGCTGGAAGAAGGCAACTCCAACAGCGATAGAGGTGCGGTGCCACGAGCTCTTCTTGAACAGGTCCCCCCAGCAAAGAATCTCGAGTTTGAAGCCTGTCACTCCCGGATGACGCTTTTCCTGCATGCGCTTCTGAATTGCCACTTCATTGCAGATGCTAGCATGCTCCTGCTGAATACGAGAATCAGTTCTGGGTAGTCGGCGAAGTCGTTCTAAGCTTCCTAGGGCGTCATCGGATCGATCAACGAGGGCGAGCCATCGTGGGGAGTATGGGAAGAAGTGGATACCGATTCCAAGAATAGTGCTGCACACCATTTGTAGGCCGAATGGTAGACGAAAGGATAACTCGCCAGCGAGTTCACGTGTTCCGTAGGTGATCCAGAAAGAGACTACTACGCCTATAACACAGGACACGGACTCCAACACAAGCAGTGTTCCTCTTAGATTCGGCGGCGCAATCTCAGATATGTAGATAGGGGCTCCCTAATACATCAGTTAGTTACTGCCTTGTCTGGTAGTTGAAGCTTTGTTACATACCATTGCAAGCGTCCCAACACCTATGCCTCCAATTGTTCTTCCAGCGACGAGAAGAGCATAAGAGTTAGCAGCCGTCTGCATAATAGCACCGATGTTGAAAATCACAACCACGAAAGAAAGAGCCTTCTTTCTAGAGATCTTGTCGGCAAGAGTAGGCATGAAGAGACATCCAATAAAGGCCCCCAACTCTAGCAAGCCGGTCATGAGACCCTTACCGAATGCAGTTTCGGTAAGAGGGAATGCTTTGTGGAACTGAGGCATGATGTTGACGATTGAGATGACACCCTGGTCATATCCAAAGGAGAAACCTCCCATGGATGCCAAAAAAGCTACACCAAAGATGTATGGAGACTCGATGACGCCGCGGATTCCGCCGCGGCCGTAAGAGATATCTTCATTAAGAAGAACAACCGGAGCATGTTCAATGGTGGCAAGATTCTCCACGTTCTCGAACGAAAGATCACTTTTGGGTGATTTCCCGACCGAAGAATATGTTTCAGCTACCATGTTGGCAAGCTTCGAGTTGATGAAGATCAGAGAGCAAGAATGGATAAGACCTGAGAAGAAAGATAATATGAGGATCTTGGGATGGGGTGGACTGGACGTAAATTGCACCGCATGATGCTTTATTTATATTCCGGTCGCATTCAAGGTTTGCTTCGAGTCCAAGCTTCGGCATGGTCTGCGAGTCAGCTACAACAAGTTTGAAAGCATGTCGGTCCCATTTCCCCGCAAACGAAAACCTGGGGAGATTCCGGGGCTAGATCCTTGACCCAGATCAAACACTATTCTACGTAGGAGGAGGATATGGGGATGAAAGTGGGTGCTCCATTTCAGGGAGTTTATTCCGCGGGTCATATTACCAAACTCTGCACCCTGGCCCCAGTCCTCCAAGGCAGTAGGCTAGCCCTCCAATCGAAACTTTATGATGACGCCGATCATTCTTTCCATGCAGCCAAACAGCGTCAGAAAAAGAGAATGCTGTATTGATTTCTTGGTTTCCGGTGGCTTTCTTGCTACATAGTAGACGGCCACACGACCTTGAGACCAAGCCATCTTTCTTTGCCGGGGAAGACGTTATCGTTCCTGAACAAAAGCCGAGTGAACATATGACGCGCCACCCGCACGGTCCATGGGCTCTATCACCGAAAAGGGAAATTTATTCCTCCTCGTGGGGCGCTACATGCGGAATTTGGTTCGCCGGAGAGCCAGAACGGTTTTCCCCCGCGGGCATTTTATCTCCTTGTAGAAATAGACATGACTTTTGCGTTACTTGAGGGTTACAGATACTCATTCGGCTGCTATATCGATGGATTTACATCGGTATTATCTCCGCCTCACTGGGCCCTCTCCACGAGGAGTCCAAGGTACAAAAAAGCAAACCCCCTCCTCGCTTGAACATTGAAACTCTCATTGTCGATAAAAACTCATTTGCAAGCATGATTATCTTTTATCTACTTGGTGCGGGCTTCGCAGCCTTGTTCGTTCGACTTTTTATCTACCCTGTTATCTTATACTTTGCCGATCCCAAAGGCCTCAGAAAGTTTGAAAACTTCTCCTGGCTGTCTCCCCTCACTGACCTACGACACTGCTATCTCAGCCACACGGGCAAGCGGTCTGAGACGCTGGCTGCTGAACATGAACGCCGTGGAGAAGCCATCCTAAGGATTGGACCTAACGCCCTGTCCTTCAACCATCCACAAGCTGTCAGAGACATCTATGGTCATCAGACAAAGTGCACAAAAGATCACAAAGAGACCGTTCTTGCTGGAACACATCGAAACCTTTTCGACGTAGTTGACAAAGGTGAACACAGTAGGAAGCGAAGACTTCTTTCTGCTGCCTTTGCTACCAGGAACCTGGAGAAATGGGAGTTCAAAGTTCGGTATACCACTCAGCGACTTCTGGATGCATTCGACCCTCGTTGTACTGCGCCTCTCAAGCCAAACACTGATCCGGACCCGGAGGACCTCACAGTCGACTTCAACAACTGGATCAACCTATGGACTATCGAGGCTATCAACTACATCGCTCTTTCATCCAAGATGACTCTGCTTGACACCGGAACGGACGAAGTCATCGCTGAGAAGCCCGACGGCACACTCTACCCTGCCAGATACCGACAATCTCAAAACCACTCAGCCATGGTCAAGTCCGTCTTTGTCTGGGAGTACGAGCTGTACCCATGGCTACGTCGAATCTCCAAGATAGTCCCTAACAAGTGGAAAAGCTACTGGGCCACTAGCGCGCCATGGGGCGACGTCTGCTACCATCAAGCGAAAGAAAGATTGAGACAATACAAGGCTGGGGAAAAGCTTGATGATTTCTTCTCGTGTCTAATGCACGATAAGAACGGCGTTGCCAACGAGCTTGAATGGGGGGAGATTGTTGCCGAGACCTCGGCTATCATTGATGCTGGAGCTGAGACTACAGCTATTGCCCTTACGCATGTTCTCCAGCTACTAATCAGTCATCCCAAGCAACTTCAAAAGCTGAGAGACGAGATTGCTGGCGTTATGGATGAAGACGACGTTATAGCGCCATTGGAGAAAGTGAAAGATCTCCCATATCTGAAAGCCTGTCTCGACGAAGGTCTCCGTCTAATTCCACCTGTGTCGTCTGGTCTGCCACGACGTACCCCACCAGAAGGCGCCAATATCATGGACACTTGGATCCCGGGCAATACCTCTGTCTCCATGACTATCTGGAGCGCTCACCATAATGAGGACATTTACCCTGATTCTTATGCCTTTAAGCCCGAACGCTGGCTTGACCCACAAGAGCGAAAAAGAATGGAGCCCTTCTTCATTCCATTCTCTGCAGGAGCAAGAGGCTGTATTGGACGGAACATATCGTATCTGGAGCAGCAGATTGTGGTCAGTACTTTGGTGCACCGCTATGATTTTGCCATGCCTACCAAGGACTTCAAGGTTTCGCGGTTTGAAGCTTTCAACTTAATTATGGGACAATTGCCTATTAAGATTTGGCGTAGATGAAACGATAGATAAGTAGATTATAGGAATTAACAACAAGGATTTTTTACGTTCTTATTGACTGTGCAAGGAAGGTCGCTACTCTCACAGCTGTCCTTTAGATGTCTAAATCAGGTTCTGTACGTTTGTTGCTGGGCCCTATACCCTCCCTCTCAGATTTAGTATGAGACTTGTTAGATCTTTATGAGACTTGCTAGATATCATTGATAAAAGGCAAGCGGCATAAACTTACCCCGACTGACTTTCGCTTTACCCACTCCTGAGGCCCTTATCAAGGAATGTCTTCTGACAACTATCTGCGGGATAGAAATAGATCTTAATGAACTACGGGTAAGTAATAGAGAGAGACCCTGAATAGTACTCTTGTTTCTCTTGATCGTTCCATTCTTTCTTCAGCATTGCAATAAGCGCCTTTGTCTTCCACTTAATCACTTCATCAACCTTCTCAAGGTAGCATATCGTATGAGTTTGTTCATATGGGTCTCTTATGCAATATCCACCTACATGCGTCAGCAGCCATTCTCTTGATTGGGGTAGCGAACAACTTTACAGAGTGAAAGCATATGTGCAGGTAGGTAAAATGCGTTTACAACATGTGAGTTAGACAAGGCAAGACCCATAAGCATGAAGAGATAAAAGGATATCTTGGTCTGGCGATCTATTAGTATTCATCTTCAATACCAGCAGTATCTGGAAATACCTCGAAGTCAGGCTGTGCATGTCCAGGTGACTGCTTCAGATTATTACTTTGACGTAAATATGAAACAGCCTTGGCTGCGTAGTAATACTGCATTGCAATAACTTCAATGTTTTAGCGAGTCGAACACATCAGTGTAAAGTGGCACTTACTAGGCACCGATGCGGCAAAGTAAAGGATCGGAAACGGTCTGTTTGCCAGGACATCCGCCATACTGTAGAACACGGGCTTAAAAGACACAGGTTTGGCATTGTACCACCTGTCTACCTCCATCTCAGCTGCCTGCCACTCCTCTCGACCACCGTCCGTACTATCGGCTGACAGAAATAGCCTCATGATCTTGGCAAAGTTATAGACCGCCACATTCGCATATGCTGAGTCGTCACATCTTCTAAACACAGTTGACCTCTGAAAGCTCTCAAGGCATATCTCGATAGGCCTCCTGCGCACTACGTATATGTAGATGACTTGTCGAAGATGAACCCAACTTGCAGCTTCAGCTAACCCTCCCTGCATTACGAATCTAGCAATTACTTCATGATTCAAAAGGTTCTGCGTTCCACTGAGATGGTGGTAATAAGAATCGGTCTCGTTATCGTGCTCTTCATATAGTCGCGCGATCACAACGGCTGTGAGGAGCGTTGAGTCCCAAGTCTCAGCGGGTTGAGCAAAAGCTTCGATAAGAAGCTTTATGCATTTGTTGTGGTAAAAGGTACTTTCTATGTCGTTGGATGTGTCCATGCAGCGGGCATCGTAGCGGCTTGCGAGGGCTAGAAGACCGTTCATTATCATTGGTTGGCGAAGGGCTAGTCGGGGAACTTCGAGTTCAAAATGGCGGGCATCATCGCATGCATCAGACTTACATGTTATGTTAGTGAAGGCGAAGTCCGGTAGCTATAACTTACTGAGGGTGCAAGTTTGTAGATATAGGTCATGAAAAGAAACGCCTCTCGTTCAGTCAACTCAAAAGTAGATGGAGCAGGGGTCTGAATTGGTAGATCTTGGGCTGTGGTACGGTCGGAAGGTTCGTCAGAGTCATGGACTGAAGAGCTGGCGATGAACCTTGAAGGTGATTCCCTGTAGTTGGGTTCCTGAACCCAGGGCATCACTTGGGTCCCGGACTGTGTAAGATCATCAATCGATACTTCCATCATTTCTTCGGATGTTTGTGGAGATTCCGACTGTATCGCGGCAGCGTCATCCTCTGTAGATTTACTGTCCGATCCCTCCAGTACCATACCATCAATTCCGCATGGTGCTGTAAAAGAGACTACAGCCTTCAGCATGGATTTACACAGAAAGTTCGAAGGCCATAGGCCAAGTAGGTTTTAGACTTACTCTTGGAGGGAACATTTGCCCATTCTCTCCCTGAATGCTTCTGAGTTTTTGAATGAATATGCTTGAACCGAATGTCATTTTCGAATCGGCATTGCTGTCCTGACTCAAGGCAAGTACCGCATTGAGAGGCTCCGGGCTGAGTGACACATTTCCTGTGTCGGCGGCGACAAGCGGTACAGCATTTCACTCGCCTCATAAGTGCAAGATGGCTAGCGACTGTGATTTTGTTATTGTAAGATGCAGGCTCAAATATGAGGCAGATGACATGGGTAAAAACGACAACAGCGGGGAAGACAAGGATACGTCCACTGAATGATATCCACTAGTTTAGTTGGGATTGTGTAATTGGCTACGATTCTCCAAGTCGTGGCTACAGGGTACCTAGGCTCTAAAGAAAACAATATCTTGGCAGGGTCGTTTTCACCACCAAAGGACCCCAAGGCAGGTGGACCATCAACGATACTTTCTTATCTAGATCTAAGTGGTTGACTCTTCCGTTTCAAATATCTAGGATAATATTCTTAGTTCAACATAACCTTATTATCATATCACTGTTGAGTTGGGACGATGACGTAGACAAGATTTTGCTACTGTTGACTAACAATACTTGTCGCGTTTATTCTCTATCTATTGCAATGGCAATATGTATGTATGCCTGAAGACTGTTCCTATACGTTCTCTGCATGAGTTGCGTTATGCTTCTCCTGCTCGTGAACATTCCGAAGTCGCTCCGCCAGAGCCATGGTATCTCCTGGCAAGTTCTTCTCGACCTTGACTGGATCCCAGATACTCTTTGACTGGATGAAAATGTCGTCGATCTCTTCTAAAGTACGGCCCTTGGTCTCTGGGTAGAAGAAGTACAGGACGATGAATGTAAAGAAGGTGATACAGGAGTAGACAATATAGTACCTGTAACCAATGTTCTTAAGGGCATGAGGGGACACCTCGGCAACTAGAAAGTTAAACAGCCAGTTCGCACAGGCACTGACGGCTGTGACCTGGGCACGAATGCTAAGAGGTGATATCTCAGCAGCATACATAAACGGAAGAAGGAAGAGGCCGACAGGAAAGAAAAACAAGGCGACAAAGTAGAAGAAAATGGCAGCTTCCGTAGCAGACTTATTGGTTAAGTCAGACAAAAGACCAGCAAGCGACGTCTGGGCAACGCACATGCCCAACGCACCAGCCATGAGCAGCTTGCGGCGGCCAAACCGATCGATGAGAAGGATGGCGAACCCGGCAGCAATGAACTGCCAGACCTGCAAGCTTGCAGAGAAAATACGAGATTCAACAGGTGAATAGTGTAGCTGCTGCTGGAAGATGGTTGTGGAGTAAAAGGTGACAATGTTGACACCCGACATTTGCGCAAGAATGGCAAGGCCAACAGCGAGCACAGCGCGGTGAAACTGGCGTTCAGGGCCCATGGTGAAAATTGACGTAGACTGGCGCCTTTCCTCGATGTAGGCGTCGCGGATGAGGGTAAGTTCCTCGTTGATGACCTCAGAGTCGTATGGGAGGTCCTCAAGAGCAGCCATGACTATTTTTGCATCCTCGAAGCGGTCTTTTTTTATGAGCCAGCGGGGAGACTCGGGAAGAAACATAACCAGCGAGGTGATAATAATGGCGAACAGACCCTGGAAGGCAATTGGAAAGCGGAAGTTGACTTGGTTGTCCTTCACGAAATAGAGGCCGAATTCCATCCATGCTGCAATCACAATGCCACCGATAGCAAAGAAGCCTTGAAGAAGCACGCGACGTCCACGTTCCCTAGCGTTGGAGCACTCAGATACCCACATAGGCACGGTAGCTGTCAAGGCACCAACTCCGAGGCCTGTGATGATTCTGGCAGCAATAAGCTGACCGAGAGAAAACGCGCTACTCTGTATCACGACACCAACGATGACGATGCAGCCCGCGATGAAAACAACACGGCGACGGCCAAGTATGTCGCCGATGAAAGCGCAAGAAAGAGCTCCGATAGCACAGCCAACTTCATAAATAGCCACAGCAGTACCTATAAAGCGAGATGCTGTGTTAGAGACAGAAAGGCACAAAGTCGACCAGGGCAAACTCACCTTCGATGTTAGGGTTCTTCATCCGCGGAAATTGGTGATCAAAAGTGTCCAGGGTCAGGAGACCGTTCATGACAGCTTGGTCGTAGCCCTGAAGGGCAAAAGCCATGGCAGCGACTATACTGAGTACGATACTCAGGGACTTGCCCCGAAGTCCAAAGTATGACATAATTCCTGATGATTGGCAGAGCCTTGCTTTCCTTGTAGCTGTTCCTGTTTGTCGAGTTCTCAAGGTAGCTCAGATGAAGGGCACAACGACATCATTTCTTCACCTTCGTACAGACTATAAATAAAAGTCACCAAGATGTGCAAAAGACCTGGACTGCCAACCCGCAGTATGCCGTTGTTGCCGCGTCCGCATCGCCTCCGGTTAACACGGCAGGGACTTGAGAGGTCTCGACTTATCGTGAAAAGTATAGACTTGCTCGATTGCCCAAGTTTCCCCGCGACTTACCCCGGATCATTCTCGTTTCTCATAATTGGTCGTCCTAAAATACACTTTTCGGTTCCCGTCATTACGCGTCCAAAACGGCATTTCGCTTCCGCAAGCGCGTCGGAGAGGTCGCGCTAATCCTGAACTGGATTGAAGCCTACCCTAGACTAGCTGGGTTTGCAACAATAAGAACATACAGTAACATGAATTGATAAGTTGACTGTACAAATCTGCCGGGAGTATTCAGAGCAATGGCTTATCTTTCAAGTTTGCAACGCGTTATGGTCGACAATGTGGACCCTAAGTTTATTTGGTAGCACAATGGTTGATTGATATACCGGTCCGACAATGCAATTGGCGAAATTTCGACTTCTTCCAAAATCGTGGACTTCCATCACACATGGTTATAGTGTTTTCTTTCATCTTATTTGACGTTCCATGTTGTCTCAGTATGCATGCGCTAGTTTTGGTTCCCTCACGTGTCTCAGAGCTCATGTTCGTTATTCCAAAGCCTCCACGAAAGCCTCCTCTGCCCATGCCCTGTACACCGTCCCAATCCACTCGCCAACACACCGTAATGACGCAATGAGCTGATACAAACCCACGAGCGTCCTTGTATCCCCAATTTTCCTTGGTTTGCTGAAGTTGCTGTTTTGGTCTCGATATTGACTGCTATTGGAGCGAAACGAAGCGGAGCGTATGTTGATTGATTTATGTACTGATTTTCAACGGGCTGCCTCCAAACCGTTTTTGCGATGCCGTTCATTAACCGCAAGTCGGCGTCTGTGTCGACCGTGTTGTGTGCCGCCTTTCCGGGACTTCCTCTATTAAGCCAAAGGAGGAGCGTAAAATCGATCATCTTACTCTCGATAACAGCAGCTCTTCCATTGACAGTTGGGACGAAGGACGATGCGATCTTTGCTGATACTGCTGGTTCGACACGGATGTTTGGCTGCATGGAGAAGGCATGACGAAGAACGGGCATATGAACATGCATATTCCATGATGCTTCTGAACAGTCAGAATGTTCGCATTGCTCAGCATCGTCTTCAATTCGTCGCAAGAGGTTGAGCTCTTGAGACAAAAAAAGTTGTTGATCAAGATCTTGCGACGTCGTAAACCATCTATCCTTGACGCGACGAATGATATTCCTAACATCTTCCTTCATCAAACCAGGTATAAAGTCTTCTTTATCGCTAATATCTTGGAGCCTCTCGTACAAATAGTGAACGTCGCTTGGAAGTTGATTTACCCCATTATCGCCCAACTTCAAGAAGTCGAAGGGGACATCCAGGGCCTGTAGACTATTGTTGTCCTTTACAGGGCTCTCTGATCGTGCCTTTCGACTCGGCGAGGTCCCTGATGAAGACTGTGATACGAATGATGACCCCGAATGAGGAATGCTCGGGATTTTGTCTAGGCATAGAGGAACAGGCCGGTCATTGAAGGATGCTGCCTGGTTTGATCTCGACGTTACGTCATGATCTTCTTGATCATTTGTTTTTCGTTTTGACGAGTTTTGACTATCCAGCGTATCCTCGTTCGACGTTGGAGGCGAAAAGAGTGACCAGTCTTGGTTAAATTCTTGCTTCTTGCTTTGTGGAAATTTAGTAGGATTGGTGATCAATGAGTCTGGAATGGCATCAAGCCAATGCTCGACGGTTCCGCGAGACTCATTCAAAATATGTTGAGTCGATGCAGTTTCTGCAGCTGAATACCCCATGTGATGTTGTGGTGCTCATTCTGATGCCATGATGCCGTGACATGGTATGTCGTCTCTGGAACGAAATTGGCGTTGTTGGCGGGGCGATAGATAAGCTGAATGCCGCTATCAGCTGAGAGATAAGATAATAAGGGGCCGATGCTAACCGATACATAATTTCTAAGCCGCGAAAGGCCGAGTACACCTTGCAAGTCATTCTACCTGTTATTCTGATGATAGTAATTGACTGCGTTCTAACAACCAAGTGAATTTTTACAGGTTAGTTGGGTTACTCTCAGACTCTACAAGTGGGGGAAATGGCGTCTTTATTTATTGTATATAAAGTAAAGAATTGTTTTTCCTTTTTTTTCCTTTTCTTTCTTAAATACTTGCGCCTGAGAGTTGACCGAATGGCAGGTGAGAACGAAGGAGGTAAATCAATCAAGTTCAGCATTGGTCCATATGCTAGATATAAAATTTGAAGGAAGTTAGGAGTAGTTAACAAAACAATTGTTCAAAAAGTAAAACTAAACCTGAGGCAGAAAGAATTCAATGAAGAAAAACAGTATTAAAAATACAACCTTGAGTAAATGGAGAGAGTTGTCGACGATTGGAGTAGCCTGGCTGAACGTTCGCATTCCGATCTGTGGTAGGTAAAGACTTGCCAAAAGATGACAAGGAGGTTGAGGAACAAGATGAGAACAATAACTTACGCAGGATCGAGCAGCGCCAAGATACTATTGGTGCATTTCCTGCCCCAACCTTTTCGTACATGCGTCGTCATGCGTGGGAAGATTGCTGCAATTTGAGCTTGTGCTGCATTAACTCACGAAGTTCGGTAGCACCTGTGGAGTTGAGCCATCCAAAATGCCAGTTTATTATTAGCTGGTCAGGGTATAGAGCGGTGACACAGGGGTCTTCTCGCTGACTTAGCAGCCTTTTGCTCTTTCTGACCTCTCAGAGCTGCGGGAGGTCGCCATGAGGTATCCACAAGCGCTACCGAATTTTGTAAGTAGATACGGTATGTGTGAATCTGGGTTTCTTTCAAATCCCTGACATTCCATCTGAGGCACTGAGGAGCAGGCCTTCTATCTCATATATCTTGTTAACAATGATTTCTGCGCGACGGCGGTCGGTACAGAGCCCGCCAATCTTTTGAGACTTGGATGACAATCTTTGATAGCTTCGCTCTAGGAATGGAAGGGTAAAATTTGTCTAACAAGTGTTGAGGATCGACATAAGCGTGCAAGGCGGGAACTTCAGTTGACAAAGATGGTGAGATTTACAACCTTTGGGCTAGAACTCAAGCCACAGAGGAATGTTGCTGTAGCTCAGTATTACGCCCTCTTTACATGCAGTCAGGTATACATATTGCTCCTTCCTCTTACAGAAACAACAAGCTTCCGTAGGATTCTGGCTCAAATAGGCAATGCGTGAATTTCTAGCTTTCATAGCTTTTCAGAGAAGGTAAAGCGCAATGAGTTTGTGCAAGACATCGAGTCGAGATCGGCACCTCGGCCCGCAGATCGACTGCATTGAACCATTTCGGGACAGTTTTGAATCCTTCTATGTAATGACTCTGTATGAGACTACACCGAGACTCACTACTACTAAGAAGTTCGCGTTCATTCTTCGTCCATCAATATTGCGCCTCAAAGAAGCATGATCCTTAATCCTTAGCAAGCTAAGGGATGACCTAACTCAGAATAACTGCTCGGCTCGCGATGCCTCACCTCCGTAATGGAAAAAATATTCAAGCTAGAGATCTACTCTAGAGTGTAGAGCTGGAGCAGAATAGATTCTTAGAAATATAAATACCATGTCTGATTCCTTACAATCAAGTATTTCTCTATCACTCTACAACCCACACAACCTACTACAAGACCTTTCTGCAACTCACCAGAAAAACAATCATCACTATGAAGGCCACTATCTTTATGACTGCCCTGATCAGCGCTGCCATCGCTGCACCCGCTCCCTATGCTGTCCCTGAAATAGATCTTGATGGGACCAAAATTGCCGCTCGAGAACTTGATACTCGCGCCAGTTGTCCTAGTGGTCAAAACTGCGTTGGCGGCTACTGCACCGTCTACACATGTGTGCCCGCCGGTACCAGCACTCAGTGCTTCACCTACAAGTACAACAAGTGCTAGAAGAGCATAAGTACGCTGGTAAGATAAATTGTACGGCTTGTCGATAATATACCATGACTAACAAACACAGCTTACACTTCTCTGTTAGAAGTGAAGGGATGACGATCTCGTGTTGCCACCAATCGGCTTCGAAAGCAGAGAGAGCCGACAGCGACCCGGTAAATACATGCTGGTTGGACCATGGCAAGTTAGTGTTAAATAAACCAGTCATTACTGCCACGGTTCTGAGTGCCCTTTGAGTCAAGAGTGGTCTGCAATAAGTGAAGGCCAGATGAAATATGCGTCAATCTTCAAGATCCGGTCTAAATATGCTTGTTGACGTCGTAGGGAGGCATGATCGTACGCTGGGGACCTCTGATAGCCTCACTGCTACAGATTGGACACGCCTCTCCTCTCTACGTCAACCCTAACATGTAATAACACTACAAACCAGAATTGATTGACAAATAGAGCTGGTACTGGCAACTAGAGAAGCTGTGTTGTCCATATAGAAGACGACACAGTTGTTTTTGTAGTTTATCAACCACCTTGAAGGGTTCCTGTTGTTCAAAGACGTTTGCGATCAGGGATCGTGAACCTGTCCTGTCTTGCCTATATACAACTTCAATCTTCCCCTCGTAGTGCTCTTATCATCCTCAGTAGAACATGAGCTCCCTTTTGACACTATTCAACAAGTCCCAATCCAACTATCGAACAGAGACAGGAACACACTCCATTGACTCCAAGATCTAACAGTAATTCGGCATCTTCTTGCCAGGCATCAATTACTTTTTCACAGCTGAGATTAAAAGATAGACCGGTCTTTCCAATACTCGTCGCCAACCGCATTTTTCCATCTCTTCTGGCGTGGGATACCATTCATCAAACTCCACTATTTGAAAACCTGTCTTGAGAAGAAGGTTGACGTAACTGGCGATAGTCCTGTGCTGCTTCTGAACCCCTTCTGCCAGCCAATCCGTTACCCGGAGACCTTCTTTCTGATAGCTATCAAGTGGCCAGTATTCTCGCCCTGACGCATCAGTGATAAATTGGGCTTTGCTTGGCGCTGTGTAAATGGGGTGCTCAATTGAAAAGACAAATGTCCCCCCTGGCTTAAGAACAATCTGGACTTGTTGAATGAGCTCGGATAGATTGACAAGATAGTGAAGTGTCAGCGAGCTAAACACTATATCATATATGTTGCTACCACCTTCCGAAAGTTTGGTGTTGTCGAGGTCGGCTTGTTCATAGATGATTTTTGCATCATTAGTCCTGGCTCGTGCTTGACTGATCATATTTTTTGATATCTCGAGTCCCCGAACCGAGTTTGCTCCAGTACTTCGCGCCCAGCGAGCAAACCATCCAAAGCCGCAGCCAAGGTCAAGAACGTCAAGGCCTTGGAGGTCTGGGATGTAGGATCTCAACCGCGGCCATTCTGGAGCTCCGTCAAGACCCTTAATGGATCGGTCAAGTGCAGAATATTCAGCAAAGAATTTAGCATTGTCGTAAATATTTTGACTCATGCTTAATACCATGGAAAGGTTTATTGCTGAACTGTGATCTCTTTCTCAACGATCAAGTATGTCAATTTTGTAGTGCTTACTCTGTAGTTATGCTTCTTTATTTCTCAACTTCTCCTCTTTTATTGGCGTGACTTAGTGGATCCCGATGACATCATCGCTGGCCTCGGTTTTAGTTAGAGATGAGTTTCTAACCAAGCTTTCAAAGAGGTTCAGGTTTTTGGACCCCGAGCATATATGGCAAAGGATAATTAGAGCGATGAGAATTTCACGCCCAGGCATAAGGTTCTTCACATAAACCTATTGATGTTGAATCCGACGTGTTCAACAAAAACATGACTGCGAACTGCCCGAAGGTAAGGCGTAGGCCTTCACAGATGGGGGCGGCAGGCTTCGGGGTAAGACAGTGCAGGATTGCGAGGGCGTCTTAGAAGAAGGTCCACAACATATGGTGCCCTCATGGATACCAAGAGATCATTGTCTACGGTTTGCAATGATATAGTTGCCACGACGCTTACTAGCCAGGAACGCTCAATTATTAACGTTCCTAGCTGATACTAGCTTGCGGTCACACTTGGGAACGTTCCCATCAGCAATCACCTCGCTAGATGTATGAATGAGGTCCAGGTGATGAGACAAGACTGGGCATCGCGCAGCCTATCTCCTCATTGCCCCTATGATGTGTTCCTCGGCATGATGGCTTTGGTTAAATGAAAGACCACTGTAGCCGCTTATAAGATATACAACCAAAATCTGTCTTGAAATGTTTTAGATCCGCTCATAATTTCTTCCTTGCAGTAGGTCCATAGTAAGCTTATGTGAGCGTTTATTAATCCTTCATATGCTGGGTACCACTCTTTATCATCCGGTTCATCACGTTGTGGTAGGTATTTGCGGAGCTTATTTTTCAACTTCAATTATTAAAGTCCAACGTGCCTCAATCTAAATAGCTAGATTGTATGTAGTAGGTATATTGTAAGTAAACCAATAATCTACTATTATCGGTGATAGCTATTCTTTTTAGGTGGTTAGTCACTTGTTTCTCATGTAAGATAGATCTGTCATGTTGCGGAAGGAACTGAACCTATAGAAATTATGCTTTGTATCCATACGCTGGGGTTGCATTGATATATAGGATTGCAGTGAATCCTTCACAATCCGTCACAATCCTTCGCAATGATCTTGAAACATTCATATACCTGCAAGAAAATGCACAGACTCATTTTGCTTGCCGCATTGGGCGATATGCTGTGGAGAATAATTTCGCCAGCCTCTTCCTGTAAGCTGCCAAGCTCTGCACGGCCACAAAAACGTATTCTCATCGCGCATCTCCGATTACATCTCCAACATTCAGTACGTATATAAACGAGCTCTTGCATGTTCTAAATGTTCTTCACCAACCCTCACTCACCTTCTTTCAACCAACCACCTTCACTTGAGAACAATTTCCAATTCTAACTATGAAGTCTGTCACTACTCTTTTGTTTCTTGCCACTGTGGTCAAGGCCTCTCCTGTGGCAAAAACTTCTTCACTCGTTCCACGGACGGATTGGGCCTTTGACGACAAGGACAGACTCTGCGGAGACTGGGATCTGACGACTCCCGAAGGCGTGGATGAACTCTGGCATTTGTCGGGTGCTGAGACAGATCTCGAACTGTTCATCAAGGTCACCAACAAAGGTAAGTAGCTCTCGCCGAGTACTGGATCGTTATACTGACAGTCCAAGGCGAGGATTCCTGGGTACAGAAGTTGGAGACCTGGGTTATGCAGGGTACGGACGGCAAATCTGGCGCCCCCGGTTGCAGCCTTATAGGGACCGAGTGTAACCCTATGCGTGGCATCAGCTGTAAAGAGCAGTTCGATAAGTACGGCGAAACGCTGCTTATCGGCAGGTCTTCCTACTGGATGTTTCAGGCTGTCAAGGGCGTGCATGCCAAGTTTGCTGAGCTGCATCGCCAGCTGACCACTGAGACTCTCATTAACGGTCTGAAGATCGATAAAATGATTGAAGACTTTAGCGGAGATGGCTATACCCCCGGAAATGTCAAGCCGTGGCTGTCAGCAGCTGCAACTATGGGTAACGCACTGAGCGGTACTATCCCTGGAGTATGTCATTCCTCTCATCCACCTGACTCTTATTACAATACTAATAAATGCAATTATAGAGTGGCAGTGTTGTTTCTGCCGGTATGGGACTTTTTGCTGGTATCATGTCCGGTCTCTCCGTAAGTGACGGAGATGAAGACCCCTCCGCCACCATCAAAGACCGCCTTGCCGACTTGTTCAAAGATGCCTCAAAGAAGCTCGAAGATACCCTTCGCATTGTCACGGGTGGCGGCTCTGAAGACGAGTATAACGCCCTCCCAGCCCCCAAGGATGACCATTATGAGTCCAAGATCTCCAAGTTCTTCAACGGCGGCTGGTTCCTTCTCGACGATAACACCAAAGTCGTCACTGAGACTCTCAACTCAATCACTAGCAATATCCAGAAGAAGGTTGCGAATGATGTCATGAAGTCCGCTAAGCTCCATCTCGTTGCCGATAAGCTTACTGGAGCTTCTGATTCACGCGAGGCCTGTGGCTATAACACTGGCCGTCAGTGGCTCTCCCTTCGTGACGGAGAGGAATATTGCTTCTACATCATGCGAAACAACCCTGACCCCAACCGGGAGGGTGAATGGACTGAGGTTGGGTCTGATATCTATGAGAAGATGGCGGATTTTGGCCTCGGTGACCGTGAGCCTTACTATAACGCTCTGATTGACTGCGCTTTGAACGGAGATCCTGACAAGCTCGAGGTAAACACCCTTGACTATGGAAAGGCTCCTACCTGCTTCTTCAACATGCCTGTCGTGTTCGTTGAGAAAGATGATAGCGTCGGTTGTGGAGATCTGTTTAGCAAGAGTGACTGCGACTACCGCAAGGGTACTCCCATCTCTTAAGTATCTTGGCGCTGTAATTTATTGGCATGTCAACCATTAAGCTAAGCAGTCAAAGATCAAGAGCTCCCGCTGTCATCATAGTGTAGGCTAGTGCTCATATACTTAGTAATGTATTGGAGGAAGAAATTTCCTGAACTTTTCATTCTTGTATTTATATGCTCTGAGTTAAAAATGCCTCGAGCTGGACCATCAGCGATTCCCTCCATATCAGTGGGGTCGTCTTTATCATATTCCTGAAGAAATCAAAGAGCATATCTTTCACAAACATGATTGACTAAAGCCTTGCCACCCCTCACCTAGAAAACATTGCACTCGGATGCCGAATGATCATCCTCAAGTTGACAGGGACACATATGATGATGTGCTGAGGCTCATTGATGTCTTTGAAGGGAAAGGTCTTCGCCACAAGGTCCGTATCACAGTGTAACATAAGCTTCCTCCAGGATACTCGAGGAACTGAGGCATTTCCGGAAATCAACAACCGCCGAAATATGATGCCTACCAGATAACACCCAATGTGTGTCTTAGGGTATGTTGGTTTACATTCCGGCGTGATGATACTGGCCTAGAAGGTCAGTCATGCAATGAGGCTATCGGTAGCAGTGGTAATTTCAGCGTATGCTGTGGACGAGGACTTACTACCTTTACCATTATCATCATCGCAATCATTATGGGCGGTAGTGGTTGCTGGATTTCATGCAATAGTTGGAGGTCAACTTGGAACTTCTGTAGAAGAGTATTTCCACTTCCGCCACGTAATGGGAATATTGGCTGCAGTGACTGCGTCGGTATCGGAAGACCGATACCTCTTCGTTAGGAGTAACTGGGGAGTAGTAGGCACCTGGCTTGTTAGCAGAAGTCTCAAAGGTGGAATCACCTCCAGGGTTAGTTGAATGCGAACTGTCGTCTACTTACTTTATTGAAATCTGCACACCCTCGCATTGAATGTTGGAATGTCGTACCCTTAACGAGGATTGTTTCTCAAGGATGTTGCGAGTCAGTTACAAAATTCTGGTTGGGAACAGTTGCAGCGGGTAAATTGATAGAGTCAATTGTCGACTTGTCTTTCTTTTAACCCGCCTGTGGTGTTAGGTACGGGTGCAACTTCATCACGATATGATGGATCCTTGGTAGTTTTCTGTCAGAGTGAGTGTTATCTGCGTTCGTGGGGGCGATGTCAGTATCGTCTCTCCGAGCATCGGTTGATACGACCAATGTGGCGTCAAGAGAGGCCGGTGTATTGATGCGAGCAGCGATATTGGTGGCAGATGTAAGTGTAACGTCTCGCGGAAAAGTTCATAAGCTATACACACCCTTCACCTTCGGCTACTTCCTTCTAAATTGATCATGGGGGAGGTATAACGATAATGGAATCGATTTTCCTGGTGAAACTACTCGCCGTCAAAGTAAATGGCAGGGTTTAGAAGGCACAAACCCGAATGACGTACTGCCAACAAGTAAGTAGGGCTCTGAATACACTTGACAGAAACACCTACGAACACGCCATACCATCAGGTAAAACTTCAGGTATGAGAAGTTTACTTTTTATTCTAAGTCAGCGAGTCTACCGACATGATATAACAGAGATGGCATTCAGTAAACGGTATGTATCCATCGCTAATGTGTAGTCAAATTTAGTCCTCTAACTCTTTTACAGAGAGTCGAAATCCTTCTTGATTGAGAGCGGATGTCTATTAACTGACGAGTAAAAGACTCTATGGTTTGTTAACAAAATGCTTCTGTAAATCAGGTCTTTTTGTAAAGACAGCGCTCACAATTGTGGAAAAGAATGGAAGTTCTTCCTGGTCAAAGTCTGATCAGTCAAAAACCATTCGTCCCTCCAAGACTTTCAATAAGCAATGTTGGTTCCATTCAATTTAAACGATTTTGAATCATGTTGCGAGTGAATGTGAATGTCAGGTCGCGAAGGCAATGCTAAATTAGGAATGAGGTGGTGAGTCTTCTGCAGTTCATTGCTCTGGTCCAACACCAAGCTGGGTCTACAGAGAAAATCGCTATTCCCTGTTGAGTATTCTAGAGGCCGATGAATCCATGTTACTCAAGCCTCAGTCATACTGCAAACAGGCAAGACCATTGACCTAATCTGTACGATAACAGATACGAATTCATGAGATATATCAACGTCTCAAGGCCAAGTCAGGTTCGCTCTCCGGGGCTTCAAGGCGCCACCAGCAGAAGACTGCATACATTCCACGGTAATTATACCCTTCATCAAAGTCACCCTCAAACTCTGCAACTTTACCCGATAGTCTGCAGGAACGAACTCCAGTCCCGCACTGGACTCTTCCTCGATACTCACTATCCACTCGGCAACCTTTGCCGCCTGTAAACTGTGCCAGATGCCGTTGGTGCAAGGCCATTCCCGGAGTATACTGATGGTCTCCCTCCGCACTAAGAAATTCCTGCATCTAGTAGCCGCATAGAACAGAGCCATGATAAGACCCATACCATATTGCAGTCTAGATCCATCCGAGTGCCGGATTTGCTGATCCTTCTGAAGTACATACCGAGAAAAATGGGTAATCCTTTGAAATTGAGCTGTGAAATCATCAAAGACGAGCTCCGTGTTAGACATGCTCGTAGCAATTGCTATCTCGCATTTCCAGGCACAGATTCGAAGTTGGAGGATGCCAAGATGCTCTCTTGCAACAGTGTTCCGGCATGCCTCGAGGAACAAAGGTTCATATGCGTTACCCCATTGATCCATCAATCCCTGGAGGTTCTGCTTTTGTCTCGCAAGTAAGGCACGAGAGCCCAAGGAATCTGCGCATTGAGCAGATATCTTGGAATGTCGAAGAATGGAAACAGCGAGTTGAGTTACCGCTGCGAAAGCTTCGTTGAAGGTAACAAACTGATCAGGAAGATCCAATACAATTTCCTCAATGTCCAGGTTATCAGTATGCTGCTCCAGCATGGGGCTCATAGCCAAAAATGATAATATTTGTAGCTCGAGACGGTGTAAAGTCAGTCGCACTCCATGATCAATATCAGCAAGGCTACTGTTCGCATGCTCTCTCCCATCTTGGCTGAGATGCTTTAGAATATTAAACCCGTTATAAACCTGCTGCGATGCTGTTTCCCATTCCCCATGGAAACTCTCAAAGCATGAGAAGAGTAGGCTCGCTACAAGTGCAAGTCTCATCTGCGGTTGTGCGCAAGACAAATCTTTGCGCAGCGATCTAATTGCTTGCCTCTGTTGTCTCAGAGCAAAGGTGTAATGCTCATCGTTCAAATTCACAGTATGAAACTTGGACGATAATGCAGACTTGTATAAAGCACTGAGAGCCAGGATTGCGTGTTTGATCCCCGTATTGTGATGGCAGTGTTGTGGTATAAGCCGTGTCCAAAAGGGTGATTCAGAATATCCACTCAGATCGAAGGCTAGTTTCTCGTGAAAGTGTCGAAGATACCGGGCTTCCACCTCATCGTCGCAGATGGAATGTGAAGGGTTGGAATGAAACTGCAACGAGTTCCGAGGTCGGATAGGAACGAGGACCCTGCCACTATCTTGAGATAGAGTGACCTTGGATGCCGCATCTTGAGAACGAGGTATCTTGTACTCGCAGAATGCTCCGTATTCTTGACATCTATAGACTAAACATAAGTAGTTCGCCAATTAACCACACGACAAAGCCCGTTCTCTTGACTTCTAAATTGCATACCGATAACATGCCGGCTTTGTTTCATCGCATTTGACTCTTCGACTCCTATGACAGGTATTAGCGCACTCAGTAGTATACTTTCTCTCCTAGTCCTCCGGGCGTGTTTACGCCTCATAAGGAAAGAAGACCCAGAAACGGCAGCAAGCCTTACTTGCAAGCTATACATCCCGTACGAGCTTTGGGTTTACTAGCACGCCGTTTCTTCATGTTGCGTACTGTGTCTTCCATCCCGGTAATGCCACTCTTCTCAAAAGGGCAGATAAATCCCAGCCTGCATTTGGTTTGCCTGCTCGAGTGGAAGCTTTGAAAATAAAGATCAATGTGGTTGATGGTTTAATGTTTCGTCGGCATGATCACATAGTGAGTGAGTGATTTGAGCAGAAATGAGCAGAAAGCGGAGAGCCTAAGCCGAGACCAACCCCTGGTTTTTGCAATATCGTTACAGCCTGAGGCATGATGGAGTCTAAGGTAGCAAACTTTAGAGCCAGACGGACTGGATAAGGTCTAGCTTGTTGTCTGTCTAGTCATGCCCATTGGCTATTGTCACCCATGTATCTAAAGACTACACTTATCATGCGCCTTGCCTAAAAAGTAATGACAGGTCCAACAGCCAATCGCTCTCGTATAAATCAACCAATCACTCTCGTAAAACCGACCAATCGCTTCCGTATTTCAGGTCCAAGACTGTTCCTGCACTGACACGACACACGCGAGAATCAGGTCATAGCGTCACGCAAGGTTTTGTGCTAGGGTAGTCTCGTCTTGAATAATCTGTGTCAGTCAGCAATTGAGTAATTTCTCGACAAGTGGTAGAATTACTACCCGACGTTGACGTAATTTTTTTTAATCGCTCTGTCTCAGCTACTGAAGTTTTTGTGTCGCGATTTTATGATGCTGTATTAGTGATCGGACAAGCGAGAAGGATGATAGAGCTAAAACAACAACGCTGTGACGTGGCTTAAATGCAGCTTGTACTGTTTATGTTCAATGGCTGCCACCCGCCTGAGTATTTTAAATGACCAACCAACTGCATTCTAAAGGCTCAATATAGAAGAGCTATGAAAAGATTGTGTATTTGCTTGTATCTACTAATACTATAGTTCTACTTTATCTCATATGTGATACATTGTAATCTGCAACATATTACTGCGAATGCTAAGCAGGGTAATCCTATCTACTGAAGCAACTGCAATTCGCTCGTTAGGCAATACAGATGCTGCATAGATACTGACAAACAGTCCCCAAAGCTGACCAATGCTGACCAATGTTACTGATTTTTGGAAAATTTGTTCCGAGCTGACCTGATTCCATAACTGCGAGGATCCCACATGATTAGTAGGTACCTACTTGCGTATGGTACTATAAATCTTCAAGAGCTGCCCACCTTCTTCTCATCACTTATACCTACATAATTGAGTATTTCACAATGACCACTCACACACCGGTCGAGGAGTTCGATGCCTTGCTCTCAGAGTCCTCGGTTCTATTTGTCGTTTGTAAGTTATCAATCTGCTTGTCCCTCAAAACCTATTTTTCTTTTGGTCTACTGTTTTGCTATGATTACACTGTACTGTTGAGTTAATATCTACCTTAGTTTACCGCGGCCATTGGTGTCCCTTCTGCCGAGCTTATCTTCATACCCTTCAGGGACTATCGCCATCTATATCCTCGCTCGGCGGCAAACCCTTAATCATTACCTCCGAAGTAGCGTCTTTCCTACCTGAAATGCGCAACCTCACTGGCTATTCTGGCGACGCTATCGTTGATACTAAGAACACACTGGTTGAATTAGTAAAGTCGAGGTATGGGCTTGAGGTAGCGGTGAGCGAGAAGAAGGGCTATGAGCATGGCATGGCGCAGCCGGCAGTTTTGGTCCTACGGGGGAACAAGGGAGAAGATTCGACGGGACAAGGAGGAGCAGTATTAGAGAAGTGGGCGATTATTCCAAGTGCAATGAACATAGGTGGGGCAAAAGATAGGCCGGAATTGGAGCAGGTTTGGGATAATGTCAGGGCGAAGATTGAAGGGAAAGATAAAGTGCATCAGAACTATAGAACGACAGGCCTTTTAGGAATGCTGTGGGGAAAGATTTTCGGCTGACATAAGGAGGAACAGATAGAAATGGCAGAAGGCAAATAAGTCAATGTATTACGTAGCTGGGCGGATACTTTTAACAATAAGTTCCTTGATTTAGCGATACACAAGTGAACATCGTCTGCAGCATCTCTCGTGCCTTGCTCCTGGCCTGAGTCTTCTTTCGTATTCCTTTTTGGATTGGTGAAGGGCGAGACCGAGGGCTGTAACTGCACCATCGATGCCACCGAGGCGGGAGACTGGCTTCTATTCAAGTTGGTAGCATCAACCAAGCATATAAGGCGATTCGCGAAATCTAGGAACTTCACCAGATCTTGAAATGTGGATGGAAGATTACAAATCGCGGGAAGCTTGATAAAGAGCGCTATAGAGTCAGTATTAAACTATTAGAGCTCTATCTGACGAATTGTTTTTCGTCTGACTAGATAGTATAAAGGGTTAGTAGAGATATATAGAGATGTAAGAAAAATGGAGATATAAACGAAAGAAGTTCCGAAACTATCACGAGGCAATTTAGGTTAAACTGCCTGTAAGAATAGACTTGGATAGATTGCGAACAGTTGCAAGTCTCTGGTGCCATTGAATGCAGGATCTCAACCCATATGATAGGGCGCGGCCGCCTCACAGCTCTTTGGGCGTGACATATCGAGTTCTTGGTTCAGTATGACAATCCAATCACAGCCGGAGCAATGGTGGAACTTTAGAAAATAGAAGAAGGATCAGACGAAGTGTACGAGTTTATTGACGACAAGGTGCTGCGCAAGTAACAGGAGGCCGTTGTGAAGGAAGAAGTCGAAGAAGAATGATCAGTTGAAATCGCAATACCTCCCTATTATGCATCTCACTGTCAGTGCAAGAGGAAACCCACCACTGCTCCTTGGCTTATATCCCTGCTGGTTCCTCTTTCACTGAAAACGGGACAGTGTTTTGTGGAGGTCTCCACCCACAGAAAAGCTCCATTCTCTGCTAGCGTGACTGCAAGCATGATTGACAGCAACCCAAACCAAAATACTCTACCAAAAAGTAACCCCGGGCGATCTATCAAGCGACAGAGGGGTTTCTAGAATGATTCACACTCTTGTAAACCACTTTCGACAGTAACTTTTATGTTTAGTATAGTAAGTACTTTTACTTTTGACGGGACATTAGTCTAAGTAATACAGTTTAGCTGAGATCTTTGGCAGTCCAATAACTGATTCCATAAGAACTTGCTGACAACAGCCTATCTCCGTACTGACGAAGCCCACCCGCTGGCTCCTCCAGTTCACGACTTTGACGAGGTTGATATCGTTATTGAAGGTATTGTATCTTTCCACCTTAAACATTTACTAGACGCATATATTACAGGAGAAGTAAACTTCACAGATGTAGCCGGGCACTCTGCTACACTGTACGTCAGGCAAATGTACAAGCTAGTCTATTAACTCAATCTTGCGTTTTATCAGCATACAAGCCTAATGTCTTCAACTTACAGCTATTGGTCTAAAGACCCCAGCAGAAACTTAATTTCCACAAGTTGCGACTGAGTACTGTAGGTAATTGGCTACTCAATAGCAATGTAATTAAAAGGACGAACTAGGTCGTTTAGCTTCTCGATAGCCTCTTCAGCCGCACTGAACAAGCTTTCACCCTTATTATTTAAAGAAAGAAGATCCAGACGTAGGGCTCAACTTAAAATAATTGTCCTTATCATTTGCGTTTCTACCACCACGTTCCTCACACATTCAACCCAGGGCGTTCACCAACATGGTTTCTTCAAAACTTATAGCCAGAATCTTTACATACCTCACCTTTGCGGGCGTTGACGCTGGACCATGTCTGCCTAGTTCCTCTTCCGTCAAGCTCTCGTCTTCCACTATGCTACCGCGTATTGCTACCGTTACTGTCACTACGATCACGGAGACTGGTGCATCTGTCATCACGGCTGGAGATACAAAGACAATCGCAACCACTCTTCCAATGTCTACTACAACTATGAACAAAGAGACTACCACAACAGTGTCCCAACCCAACACCAATCCTTCTGATATTTTCGGCCTCACATATGAGCAATGCCTCGTTGCATGCGATAACAACCCTGCCTGTGTGGCTGTCAACTACCTCCCGAACACACAGCAGTGCACTCTGCTTTCTGACCTCAACACTAAGCCTGGCGAGGTTTTCGGCCTCACATATGAGCAATGTCTCGCTGCATGCGATAACAACCCTGCCTGTGTGGCTGTCAACTACCTCCCGAACACACAGCAGTGCACTCTGCTTTCTGACCTCAACACTAAGCCTGGCGAGGTTTTCGGCGTCACATATGAGCAATGCCTCGCTGCATGCGATAACAACCCTGCCTGTGTGGCTGTCAACTACCTCCCGAACACGCAGCAGTGCACTCTGCTTCCTAACCTCAATACTAACCCTGGCGAGGTTCTTAACGTTAGATTCGACTAATGCCTTGCTGCATGTAATCCCACCACCTTCTGTACAGGTATTGACTACCTTGCGGTTATATTGAAATGCAAACTGCTCCTCAATTCTACAAATCCTCACGATCCCGAAAGTAAGCTTGATGAGCTATTTGTACAGATGAATACTAAGTGTCTTACTGCATATAATAATGCCCCAATGTATATAACTACTACCTACTTGGTGTGTATATATTAATATGCTCTTATCCCTTCTATAATATAAGGTAATTCCTTTTAGTCATTTTACTTATAAGTTATACTTAATCATATCTCTAACATATACAACTGGTGTTACGACCTAATAAGTCTACCTATAGAAGTACATGTATCTTCGTGGCTCTGCCGCTTACGCTATGGCTTGGTAAGTCGCAGACTGTCCTGTACATTTGTAGAAGTAGACACTAGTTTATTCGGCCTGTTATTTACAATTACATGTGCCATCCTAGCAACATAATTGCCCGTACCAGTAGACATGAATTCCAGGCTGGTTGCTGGAACAGGCGAGACTGCCCCAAGTCTTGGCTTGGATCTAAGCGGAATTGCTACTGTTGCCATTCGGAAGTATAGACGTCTGACTGGTCTAGCTGAGTTGCTATTATTGGCCAATGGCCGTATCGAGAATCTCGTTGAGGCTGCGGTAGGTATTACGAAAAGGTCGTCGGCTACTGGTCAAGAACACACGTTCGCAGTCTGCTGTGGCATTTTAGTAAGGTCCAATCATATTTTAGGTGGCGTTGAGGCCAACTAGATCTTCGGGACTGGAGGCGTAGCGACACTCTAGATGCATAGTATATTATTAACCACTACCTGGTCCACTCTCCTGTCTTTGTCAAGCAAGAATAGCGAAGCACCTGTTCCGTCTCAACAGAGAGTCAGTCGGAGAGAATAACGAACAGATACAGATTATGAGTAATTGCCTCGATGTGATCCAAGATCCCGTAATATTTGCAGTCGCAATTCCAGCCTCGACCGAATGGAGATGATTGTGGCTGGCTGGAATTCCGGCCGCTATGTACTAAGCCATATTTAGTAGCCACACTAACCAGTTGGGATTGAGAAACGTTTCAGTCGGGGACCTGTGAGTCGTCAGGTTTGTGATGGGCATGCGTCAAACGTGATAAAACTGCATGTATTTTCAGCTTGTTCATATCTAACGAATTCGACTTTTAGTCTAGTAAGTCTAGAATCTGCAAAAGCCCATTTTGTATGTTTTAGTTTGACGGTGGCTGGCGTGGCCATATTTGCAACCAATAAACCACAAGACTCCGATACCAATGTTGCTAGCTGTGCCGTTGATTAGTAGCTCCTAAGCCCATCGTGTCCTTATCAAGACAACTGACTTGTATTCGCGGGGACGACCCAACTATTAAAACCTGGTTGGGAACCACACCCGAATTAAGTTACATGGTCTTTCACAATTCCATGCTCTACAATATTCGTTCTTACTAAATAAATACTGAACATGTCTATGCAAGACTTGCCTGTTGCTGATCTTGTTCAACGGTTCGACAATGATCCAACCAACAATGAGCTAGCAGAAGAAATGAGCCGTCGGTTCAGCGACCCAGACTCAACGGAAGGCTTACTCAGGGAGATAAAATCTCTGAAAGACTCAATTGAAGGAGTTTCACCACCATCGGAAACAATCCCAAGGCCTAAGCCTCCTACATACTGGGTCAACTGCATCGGAGAGCAAAAGTGTACTCCAAAGTCCTTTCGAAAGGCAAGCAACATCTCAGATTTAATCAAGGCTGTTCATGATGGTGCGACTCAGAAACTTAATGTTCGCATTGTCGGATCAGGGCATTCGTTCTCCAATGTTTGTCCCACAGAGGGGATCTTGCTTGATCCCCACGGCATGAACCACTTCTTGAAGCTCAACGCTTCTTCTTTGAAGAAGCCTTCTGATGCTGCAAACTACACTTTTGTCGAAAGTGGAATTACTATCAAAGATCTCAACACCCAGCTTGACAAGGAGGGTAAGGCTCTTGCAACTATGGGTGCTTATGATGGCCAAACCCTTGCAGGTGCCATTTCCACCGGCACACATGGGAGTGGCAAGGACTCGGGCAACCTCGCCAGTCTTGTCCGGGCAATCATCCTGGTCTCAGAGTCCGGATTAGTCTACCAGATCGAACCCAAAGACGGAATCACTGATCCTGTCAAGTTTGTCCCCGGATACGCTGAGACACTGAAGCAGGATGATGATTGGTTTCAAGCTGCCCTTGTTGCAATGGGCTGTCTGGGGCTTATCCATTCCTACATCATCGAAGTAGTTGATGCCTTCTACTTGAGCGAGGTTCGTGCATTGACGACCTGGCAAAGCTTCAAATCTGAACTCGCCGACGGTCTGAATTCCAAGCCCTTGCAAAACCACTACTTCGAGCTTGACTTGAACCCATACCCCGCTGCTGGGCTGAACTTTGCGGTTACCATTACTCGAACAATCCCAGAGGTTAAGCAGCGCAGTGGCGGTCGTGGGTTCGAGAATTGGCTAGGAGGGCTGTTGGCCCAGCATCCTTTGGTTGAGAAGGTTCTTGTGTGGACATTGAATCGTTGGCCGAAGTGGAGTCCGGGCACCATCACATCCGCGCTGAAGACCTTGAGAGTCGACCACTATGTTGACAAGAGCTTCAAGGTTCTCAATATTGGCGCCGTCGATGACATCAAGGCTTATGCTATGGAGCTGTCTTTCGATGCCAATGACGACATTGTCAATATCATAGACCGCATCTTGGCTCTGTTCCAGAAAGCTTCTCATGACAAACTATGGTATATCGCGGGTCCTGTCGCTTTCCGATTTGTTCAAAGCTCTATAGCTTTCCTAGCACCGCAGCAGGGTCGAACAACCATGATGGTAGAGATGGATATGCTTTTCGGGATCAAGACCGGCAATGACTTGCTCAAATACATGAGACAGGAGTTATGTTCTGGAGAGGACGGTAAGGGCGTCAGAGTCCATTGGGGTCTTGATCTGGATACTGTTAAGAAGGGTGACGTGGCTGAAATGTATCCGGAAACTTATGAGAAGTGGTTGGCTGTTTACCAGAGCCTGAACTCGACTGGTATCTGGAATGGTCCTTTTACGGACCGCTTGGGAATTTCTATGCCTATGAAATAGCTCTGATGGATCAAGAGGCCTGAGACTCTTCTACACCAATGCTTCAACTGCTGTGTTCTCCATGACAGAAACTCATGGGAAAGGTACATCTCATAATCAAACCACATATCGGTACCCCTATAAGTATTATTACTATTCCCTCATCTAGAACCATGGGAATGCATTGCCCTCGGCCATTGCTTGGTGGACATCAGAAACTGATGGATACAACAGATTTTGATAGCTATGCATCCCAAGGTTTCCTAAATAATGCTAATTACTTGTCCTTTAGGACAAAGATTCCCCAGGTCCAACCATACGCCCTGGTCAACCTTCTTCCATGTCGTCGAGCGACTTCAAACGGATTCTTACCTTTCGGATGTGGCTCGTGGAAGTGAATACCTCGCTCAACATCAAGCTTAGCAGGTGTAAATTGCCACACAGATCCGTACAGTTTTTCGATCGGGAAGCCTGTGGACGCCATTGCATGAAGGAAGTCATTCCATGGGATGGAGCCTGGAGTAGATGTAACTTCGGGATTGGATTGAAGACCATCGTACGAATCACCTTCAAGACTCTTGAATCAACAGAAAATATCGGCTGGGGTTTATTGACTTCAGGTTCTAGAGCCATGAGAGAAGACCTGTCTTCGTTCCTGGGGTCACCTTTGGTCTTGGTCTTGGTCTTCGGTGGAACGCTTTTGTCAAAGTTTTGTGTTGCTTCCTCTGAATCGCCAAAGAATATGGTGGAGAGTGGGCGATCGAGAGACCAGAGATCCTTGTCCAGACTGGCGGTTTTCTTGTCTTTGCCCTGGTCGGGCTCCACCCACTCTGCAGTTCTCCTCACTGCCCGAGGCAGAGACAACACACAATACAAACTTGTGTCTTTGAAGTTACTCACCAGAGCCTTTGTCAAATCGTCGATCTTGGTCCAGACAGCACCTAACTTCGACTCGGCCTGTCGCAAAGTATCAACCGTCTCCTTGGTGCGACGTTTACTATACGGACAGGTAAACTTTCCACCTGATGGCTCCGCAAGCTTAGCAACATCATCGAGACGCTTCTGTATAAGTGCATCATGCAGCTCTTTCATCGGCTTCTGAAGCGCGATTAACTGCTTCTGGAACTCGTCCTTGTAATCATCTCCAAGCATCTCGAATTGTTGAGCCTACGGTTGGTCAAGTTCGAGTTGCTTAACACACTGTGCTATAATGGCCAAATTGCTGACTATCTTGGCTACGTGTGTGGATATGAGGGCATCGGCTTTGCGTTCGGCTTGGACAAGACGCTGGAGCTCATCCACTACCATGGGCAGACGTGCGAGGAAGAGATTTCGATCATCTTCCCCCAAGGTTTGCAGAAGCCAGATCAGTTGAGTCTCGACCTTGTCCATCTTGATACCTTGGTGACTCCTAACAAGCATCTTTGTAGAGTCTTTAACAATCGAAGTATCTCGGACAAAGAATTTCCTTATTGGGGGAGAAGATGGAACAACCATCTTGAGCTGGTTTAATGGCCCCTTCGCCGTCTGTTGCAGGAAGTACCTGGAGCGGAGAAGAGCCACAAGATAATCCTTAGCAAGATCCTCTGTAGGCTGGATTTGTTTTGCATAGTTCATTTGAAGCACGCTCAGATGGCGGGCTTGGCGATGGAGTTCGGTGATGACCTCCTGTGTTGAATAAGCATCCATGAGCATGGCGAAAATGACCCTCGACCAAAGGGTATGCTGGCGCAGCCTGTGGGTGACAGGATGAGGCTTGCCTTGGGTATCAGCCAGCATTTCCTGTCGATGGTCTTTGATATCGCGGAACTGGTCGCTGAAGTATGCTGGATCTTCGCGTAGTGATCAGATGTGATCTTTTGCTGCTAACATCTGAGCTTCCAGCAGGGATGCAAGGCGTTCAAGATCGAGACTTAAAGGCAGTCTATATGGTGCTGCAGAGGCCATGACTGCTAGAGAGGTATAAGTTACAATTGAGATCCCTTCCGCCGAACGAGGTCACGGGCCTGCTACAATAAATGTGACAAAACACGGGACGGATCAGGTTTATTTTGCCTTTGAACTCAAAATTGAGCATGTCAATTACACTTTTACTCAGATGGAAAATCAGTACCTCCAACAGACGAAGAGAAGATATTGCTATTAGAAACCTTCTAAAACCTTCAGGAATTCCACAGATTTGAGACATGATAAGATCTTTCTACGCCCATGAGCACATGAGGGTGAGCGGCTCTGATGATGTTCTCGAGTCCAAGGTTTCTGCCTTGAACCAGCAACTTCTGCATGTCGATATTAACCCTCTTTACTTTTCGGCCTTCGTGAATCAGTCAGCTAGCCATGTAGGGTCGACTACTGATAACGTCGTCATAGTCCATGCTCGTCATTTTATCTTGATTCATAACGCAACAATAGTCCTTGATCATGTCTTTGCAACTCAGAAGGCTGAATGCCCCAGCAGAAGTCAGAAGAACTGTGGTTGCTGCTGCTGCTGCTGCTGCCGGCGAAGCACGCGTACTATAGAGTGCCTCTTCAAAAGTCGCGATTGCATTTTAGACTTCAAAAAGCGCATCACAAAACCATCAATCAGTATGTCAAAATTCTCCAGTGTGATCTTTATCTATATACTGAGTTAACAGGCTCTTATCAGTATATCCTAATTCCGCTATAGCAAGGATACCTTGTTCAGTCGCGGAACACGACATCTGTAACCCCTGAGGACTGTACAGGGTCTTTTTAATTGGACGCTAGCTAACTTTAAATACCTGGTCCTCAATTAGCCGGGAATAAACGTGTACCCTTGTGTCATCCTTGTTAATTGATCCGTGACACGCTGAGGTTTGTAGTTAGTACCAGAGGGAATGGGAAGCTGAAGTTGACGCCACAGGGTTCTGATAGGTTTGACAAACGATCAACATAAATTGTGGATAAACCGACAAGGAAATGATGCCCCGACAGCTGATCTATCATCTACACTGGAAAACAAAGTCTACACTACATGCTAACATGCCTGTTTGAATCCGTACGCTAGGCCGCTCGCCAGAACAAATCAATGCAAATAAACCTCGCAAATGCAACACGGAAGCGAAACAGAGTCTCTTTCCCCGCTGCAGATTGGCTTCCCCTGTTCAGATCTTTGAAAGCTCGAGCACTGCATCCACTGTCTTGTTCGCCGCGGTAGCGAAGAACGCATGGGTTGCCTCGTCGATAAGGACGGTCCGCTGAATTGATCCTATCGCAGCATACTGCTCCTGGCCCGCGAGAGGCACAACACGATCTGCACCGCAGAAAATGTAACCCACCTTGCCGTCATAGTTGGGGTCGGTGAGGGGAGAGTAGGACACAGGAGTATCCATGCTATTGAGAGCTTGATCCTTGAGAAGGGAAACGTAGTGCGTGGCTACGTCCTTGGGAATGTCATGGTACATGACTTCCCTCGCTCCTGTGAACTTGACGAAGCCTGTATCTTCCTATCAATTTAAAGTTTGTTAGTCTGCGTTAAGTGGATGCCTTCAGTGGAGAGCCCAGGAAGGCCACCGTTGCGCTAATGGTGTCAGGTCAGGCCTGATTGATGATTACTTACGTTGTAATCCACCCAGCTCGGCAAATGTTGCGCGTCGGTTCCCATCATGTCTAGCGTCGTCTTCCCCTCCATTGGGGTTACAGCAGAAATGTACACGAGCGAAATGACACCACCTTTCTTGCCGCTCTGTTCTCTCTCGCGCTTGCTTAGTCCTTGAACTGCCTGCGATCCGTACATTCCTCCGTAGGAATGCATCAAGACAATAACGTCTTTACCAGCTTCGACCAGTGGTTCTAAAAGGGTTGTGCGCAATGAGGATGCATCACTGAGCACAGTTGCTTTAGAATCTACCAATCCTGGTGCATTCTGACTGACAAAGTCAAAGCTACGGTCCGTAAAGATCTTTTTGACTGTGTCAAATGACTCGACAGTGTGCCATGCACCCGGCACCGCCAGGATGGTAGGAAGCAATGATACTCGCATTGTATGATATGATGACAAAAAATGACAGAAGACTGGAGTCAAATGTGATAATGCAAATGCACAGACTGCCCAGATGAGTGTGGCGTGTTGTATTTCTACAACAAGTAGATCCATGGCTGGGGGAAACAGCCCCTTTTGTACGTCCCCTATCCGTTGGCGACATTGTCAAACTGTGATTAAGCCCGTCTTGGAGTCTTATGCAGTCTTCATTTGCTATACTCATAGGACATGACACCAACACCGGGGCTGCTGAACTTTCTCTTCCAGGGTCCTGGTCGCGGCCCAGCAGTGGAGCTTCGTATCATTGGTTAACCATTTGGTTGATCCAACACCAAAAGCAATAACCATTCTGTTCGAGTCATGTACCTTTCGCAGTCCAGCTCCCCGATCCCGCACGGTCCTCTGCTGAGATTGCTGCCAAAACCAAAGGGGAAGTCAGAATGCTGATCCCTAAGAATTAGCTACTCCATATCTACTCCATATTGCTCAACGGGATCTAGCACTAGCTTTTCGATGGTCAAGTTTCTTAGCTAGCACTATGGCAACTCCAAACCCACCGACGTATGATGCTGCCTTTTTGGCAGAGAGCAGACAAGATGAGGTGTATGCCACGCACATTGCATTCTTTGCGCTGATGATTATTGTTGTCCCTTGCCGGTATTTTTCAACAATAATAGCAAAAAAGTCACTTGGCTGGGATGACTGGCTTGCTTTTTTCGCAGCAGTAAGTGCTCAGTACCTGATTATGCTCAGTCTTCCATTCTAATATTGACAGTTTAACACTATTGGTGTTTTTATTGGAAGCATGCTATGGCTCCGGTTTGGATTGGGGAGACATGTTACGTGGGTAATGCAAGATGACCCCAAGAACATTGAGCGCTTCTTTAAGACGATAGTCGCAAACGAGATACTTTACACTACAGCATTGGCTTGTGCGAGATTATCACTAGTGGCCTTCTTTTACCGCATTTTCGGCGTTTCTAGCATGCGATACTTCCTTCATGGATTTGTCTTCTTTATTGTTGCTTGGGCAATCTCAACAGTACGTCTCCTCATCTCACATTTCACCGTGAATGCTAATATGGGCATTAGTATGTTCCGTCTATTCGTACATGCTGGCCGATTCATACTTTTTGGGACGGCACGCAGCAAAACTGCATCGATCTTTCCAAATTTTACGTCGGCGTCGCAATCGGCGGTATAATCACAGATATTGGACTAATGATTATTCCCCTTCCTTACATCTTCACCCTCAAGGCCCCAATGTACCACAAGATATTGATTGCCATGATGCTTATCTTTGGAAGCTTGTAAGGCCAGCCTCTTCCCTGACGGAGCCATGCAGCGATGCTAATAACTGCAGCGCGTGCTTTGTAACTATTATTCGACTGACTAAAGTTATCACTGTGGATCTCAAAGATCCAACATGGGGAACAGTCGACCTAATGATCTGGACCGGCATGGAAGTCTACAGGTACATACTCTTCCCGTCACCGCTTTACACTCGTGAATTAACCCTCATAGTGCTGTCATCTGCTGCTGTCTCCCCACCTTGCGGCCTCTGATCAAATTTGTCTGGAAAAAGTTCGGCTTCACAAATCTTAGCTCAATACGCAACACAGACACCTCGAGATCAGCTTCTAACACTACGGGAATGTGGGGAGGCAGGTCGCGTCAGAGCTCGCGGCATCTTTCTAATAATGTGCTGAGTAATGGGAATGCTGACGAAGTGGAACTAACAAAGTCTCACTATTATGAGTTAAGGTCTGATAATGCTGCGCATACGAGTTCGCAGACTTCAATTAATGAACAACTGCATTAGCAAGTTTGAGATTACCAGCGATTCCCAGGAAGGTAAAAGGCAGCATCGGTTTGAGTTGCTAAACTAGATAGATCTAATAGACAAACTTCCTAGGTTACCTGGTACGGAGATAGAACCATTTTCAAACAGACTTTTATTGTTCAAATCATAGGCGAAATGACAATTAACATGAACAGCTATAGCCTACTAGCGTTTTCAAATCCGTTTGAGGAGCTCGCGGCTGGTAAAGATGTTGCTTGAATACTCAGTAACTTCATTTTGGAAAATTGCGGGAGATTCAGACTCTGGCATCGGACAGCTGGAGCATCTGCTACTAGAACCAATGGAGCTCTTTAATTATTGCTAGAACAACCCTCAGCCAGCAACAGGAAAACCTGAACACGTAGTCGTAGGAGAAGTATGGATACTGGTAAGATTACAGTTTTACATCAACTGAATATCGATGTTGGTAGCATCGATATCCCAAGGCCCAAAAAGACAAGCACTAGAGCAGCAGAACGGGCATTTAAACGTGGGTTTCAATTGTGAAACTTCCTATTGAGGTAGTTGTTTCTACCTAATGCGATGCATATACTAATGAACTCAGCATGTTGAACAACAGATTATAATTTTATTCTTTAAAGACTGCTATAAATAGGCTTCACAGACTTAATCAAAGGTGCGGAACTTGACCGACTCCGTGTTATGTAAATAAATTCCGGGCTCTAGTAAATTAGTGGATTACTTGCGAACGACAAATGATCAAGTTAGGCGGAGCACAGCCACGCCGATCTAGAAAATACTACGCTAATACTCATTCATGCCAGATTATGCCAATAGATTCAGTAACTATTCGTAGAATCCTCAACGATTGTTTGTATGTATGTAGTCCTTCAAATGTACCATGACATAAAATCGGTCTACCCTGGACGTCGTTGCTCAACAAACTCGGAATCGATCGTGGGTCCCGTTTTTCCAGAAGAAAAGTCCAACCACCTCCAAGTTCGATGACATCATCTCGACGGTATTGGAAACCCCACTATCATTTGGTTGTCTAGGTACCTGGTTGAAGTCAACATAAACCCACGATGGTGACAATATTTATCAGTCAAGGTCTTATCGTAGAAAATATCCGACGTTATCTTTTAGGGTTTCATCAGAGTTGGACAGTCATGGGATGGGGTTGGACCGTCAATAATTCCTTGTTAGCACATGTGAATGCACTCCAGGTTGCAAGTGGGTGATTTGTACCCCTACGTGGTCTTTCATTGACACCACGTAGGATACACAAAGAACTGACCCAGAACGACCACCGAATCCGCTTATTTGACCTCAACACAGTCCAGTTTCGTGCAATTCATCATGTCTGTCAACCTACCAATACCCACTCTGTCGAGAACATGCTCTTCTAAGGAATGATCCCTCAGTTCCAATTACCACTCTACGGGTGATGCGGATTCTCGGGCCGTCAGCCGAAGCACGACAACTACGACAACTACGACAACGTCCACGATGGTTAAGACGAAGCGGACATGGTCAAGCGCTCCTTACACATCAAGTGCCTGGTGGCGGTGGATTCTTTTGTTCAGCACTTTTACGGTAAGCAAAGCATGGTGTTTTAATTGTCGCAACTGTTCGGAGGTGGGACGTCGTGAGACAAGTAAGTCGGCGCTGGCGGAGAAGTTTGCCGGATACTGAAGAGATCAAAGGCAAAAGCCTCTCCCTAGTCCAAAATCAGGCCTACCGGTAGTTTCCATGAAGCTTGGGAGCTACTGTAAAATTTGACTCATCAAGATGATAAAATTGTTGATCGTGATCGGCGCTCGCTCAACCTTACTACACGAGTAAGAGATTTCGGCCAGGAAACGGACCAGGCCCCTGAGGATATAGCACATAATGAAATGTATCAACAGAGTATTTCGAGGCAACCCAGGGTGTTTGTTAAGCAACACAGTCGGTGGATAACAATGCGTTCACCTTCAACAACTCTATAAAGTTGACTCGCTTTTGTACAGCACGAATCGGCAGAAATCATGTTGTCTTTATTCCGGGAAATGAGCTTATGGATCCGACTCACAGGAAAATATATCAAGCTAAATAGACAGAAGAAAAAACTAAATTATTACGATACAAGACAAAAGCAGACTCTAGCTTAAGATGGATCTCAACGTAGCCTCATACACATCTAGCCACGCTGCAATCTTATTTTGGTAGCACATCCTGTTATCGAACTCAACTGTGACAGATACACAGCCCTGCATGGCCTGTACAGACACATCGAACAACGCAAACCGGTCAATTGCAGGTGCGTTGGCCACTGGTAACCCTTTAAACAGGGAATCGTCTCTTTCCAACTGCTGGAATTGGCCGTAGTAATTAAAAATGAACTCGACCGGAAATTGCGAGACAAAGGCGTCGGCGCTCTCGGGGGTGGAGAAGCTAGAAGTAAAGTAGTCCCAGCCGCTTCGTTCAAAGCTACGGATGGAATCCGAAGTCTTTTGCAGCATTATGTCAATGTCTGTGGCGCTTTCAGTGACGAGGATAGGGTGCATAGTTGTGAACCAGCCCACCGTTCTAGAGATATCTAGAGACTCGTCCCATGTTTGTCGGCCATGACCTTCATTGAAGACAACAGGCAATGGTCTGTCGGAGAAGACAGAACTAAAGGAAAGGAGCATTGATGCAATCAAAACCTCCAGAGGCCGAACTCCTCTGCCGTCATCGTGCTTGTTGAGCAGTGATTCCACAGCCCTTCCCTCGACCGAAAAGGTTTTTGTATTTGTACACCCCATACTTAGGTTGACATTGGGGTCCAAACCCCAGTAAGACAGTGGCGCCGGGAATAGTGACTCAAATCTGTTGTGCAGATGTGCCGACGCATACTTGGATTGTAGGGAGGACCATGTTGGGAAGCTGAGGCTGCGCGAAGGGGTGGTTTCTTTTCCGTTGAGAAGATCCTCTAGTTGTCCTAAGATGATACGCCAGCTCATCATATCGATAACGAGATGGTGAATTGAGATGAATAAGGTCTGCTTACAGCTATTCTCAAAGAGGACGACTGCGACTAACGGACCATCTTCGATGTTGAGACTCGATCTATTCTCCTCAATAATTCTATCCCTCTGTTCCGCGTCCTTTTCGACATGTTGTGAAATGCAGAGGCTATCATTCGAACTTTGAGAAAAATATTGTTTGACACCATTGTTAGACATTCTGTATCGAGCACGGAAAACTGAATGTGTTTGCAGTATGAACCGAAAAGCCTTGTCAATCGTCTCAAAGGGGACGTATTGGGCGAGCTCGAAATGAAAACATTGGTCGAAGACTATGGCTGGGTCGTGGATTAGCCTGAAGTAAAGTTGCTGGATCGGACTCAGTGGGAAAAATTGTCCGGAGTCTTCGGTAAAACCAGCAAGGTCGAGCTGCTGTGGTATTTGAGTGATATCCTGGGCTGCAAGAATGCGTGAGATTGTTTTTTCAGTCAGAATGCGGCTGGTCGAAATTTTCAAGCCATCGGCCAATGCCGCAGCTGATACTTGCATGGCAGTAATAGAGTCACCACCCAAGCTGGTAAAATTATCATCGAGGCTGATGGTCGTAGCGTCGATATTGAGAATCCTTGCCCATAGCTTCTGCATAGTCAACTCCTCATCTGTCGATGGCATCCTTCTTTCCGAATCTCCCTTCCCCAGTTCAATTATGTCAGAGGCTGAGAACGAAGACCCTATCTCTCTGAGTCTCTTGCGATCTGTCTTGGTCGAGCTTGTGACTGGTAGATGAGTCAAATTAAAGAACACTGTTGGGATCATGTAATGAGGCAGACCCTTTGCCAGAGCCTCCTCTACCTCTGCGCCAAGGGAGATGATACTTGGCTCAACATCTCGTACTACGTTTTGTTCTTTGAACACGAGGAAAGCAGCCAATGTATCTTTTACGCCATTCCCAGCTGGCCGGATGATCTCAACAGCAGCTTGCTGGACATCGGCTATAGCACTAAGAAGATGGTGCTCAATTTCGCCTGGCTCTAATCTCTGACCGCGTAACTTGACCTGATTATCTTTGCGCCCCTTGAACACTAAGCTGCCATCTTGATTTGAATAGACGAGATCGCCAGTCTTGTAAAGCGTTGATTGACGTCCTGAGTGGTGAGCGCTACCATCATGTAGCCATTGGGGACTGGGTACGAAGACTTCCCCAGTTCGAGCATCGTCTCCAAGATATCCTCTTGCCAAAGTGTGACCTTCAACAAGTAGCTCTCCAACTACTCCGGGAGGAAGTAGGCGGCTAGAGTCATTGGGATCAACGACCCAGCAACAACATCCAACTGGAGTGCCTATGTCCACGATACCGGTCAGTTGGCCGATATTGCTAATGGTAGCTATGATGCCACATTCTGTTGGACCATAGGCGTGGCAAAGGTTCTGAATGCAAGCCCACTTCTCAACGTCTTCTTGTGTCATCGACTCTCCGCCCAAGGCAAGCGTCTGAAGATTTGGAACGTCTGAAGGATTTAAAAGCTTAGCCACCGTGGGTGTAAGCAACATCATTCCAGGGTCTGAGGCTCTGACTGTGGTTCGGAGATCGTTTTGTAAATCCTCTCCGGAGGGTATTACAATGGTGCTTCCAAAGCAAAAAGAAGTCAGGATCTCCACCATGCTGGCATCAAATGTATAAGATGCAAATTGAAGTACTCGAAGCGCAGGGGTGTAAAAGAGTCGTCCTCCATGGGCCATGCAGGATGTACTGATTGCAGAGTTGTCTAGCACAACACCTTTTGGTAAGCCTGTGCTACCGGACGTAAAGATGACATAGATTGGTGAATGCAGATTGGGTTCCGGTAAATCGGCTGTTGGTATATTGCTATAAGAGGCGATGGTCTCGGAGCCTATAGCCAAAACTGAATGATGTCCTCCGTAAGGTATGGAAGCATATTTAGTTGACGTCAAAACGACATTCGATCCGAGCTGGTTGAGAATGTGATTCCTGCGCTCTGAGGCTTGCGTCGGATCGAGTGTAACAAAAGCGGCGCCTGCTTTCATAACCGCCAGCATAGACACTGGCGCCCAAAGACTTTTGTCAAAGAACAAGGGTACCTTGTCCTCGGGTTTCACACCGGCTCTGATCAGTTCCGAGGCTAGAATGTTGGTGATCTCGTCTAGATCCTTGTAAGTCAATTTACCGTCCCAAGCCTCTATCGCCAGAACATTAGGGTGCTTCTTGGCGTTGTTCTGGAACATCTCCTGAATGCAAAGGTCATGACATGGCGGTAGGGCCGGGTTCAAGCTCCAGACTTGCTCAAGTTGGCGAGGGGATAAGTTGTCTATTTTCGATAGTGACAGCAAAGGATCCATGGTGGTGAGTTCTGAGAGGACGAACCCAAATCGATCGAGCATCCCTTCAACATGCCAGGCTTCGATGACTCTGGGATTAAATTGTGCTATCAGGTTATATCCATCGTCGGTACTTTCACACAGCAGAGTCAGTGCGTAAGTTGTAAATGCATCGTCTGATCCTGAAAGAGCACGCCACGACCCAAACGGCGACGTGGTAGTGTCGCTGCTGTCTCCAGTCTGGACTACTACAAGAGTGTTAAATTGGCAAGCCCTCTGTGTATCTTCACTGAGGCGCGATATGTTCTGTAGGCCCATCTGCTCATGTGGAATGGCTGCCACAGATTGAAGCTGAACTTTCTCAAGGAAGCTCGATATGCTATCTCCTGGAGAGATCTTGACGCGGAATGGTACCGTTGCAATAGTCGGCCCAACCATTGTTTCAATAGCAGCTATTGAAGCATTTCTTCCAGAGACAACCGATCCAAAGACAATATCATGGGAGCGGGTGTAGTCACACACAGTCAGGGCCCATGCGGCATTGACCATTGACGCCTTTGTTATGCCCCCCGGAAGTACCGAAGGCAATTTGCAATACGATCGAAGTGTGCTGCTTGACTTGGCGTGTTGTATAGCTCGTGGAATAGGTGGGAAAGGTTCTTCGTCATAGCCCGAAAGACTCTGTTGCCAAAACGCAGCTGAAACATCCGAGTCTGACTCTTGGAGATACTTGATGAACATGTTGTACCCTAACTGCGGCTTTGGTGTTCTCTTGTACCATAGCTGGCACACAAGATCGTTGAAAAGCTGCATAGAGATCCCGTCGTACAACGCATGGTGTATTGTCCAGACAAACCACTTTGCCCCCGTCTCCGGTTCACAGACGATGGCGAATCGTGCCAATGGTTCCCCAAGACCCATAAGTCGCTTCTTGTCTTCTTCTAAATAGGTCTCAAGACATTCTGCCGTGGACCAAGCGATCTTGTGATTCAGTACCACCTGGAAAAGCCGCGAGGTAAGCTGAACGATTCTAGTACGGATGATAGGACTCAAATAGACAGCGTGGTCCCAAACATCTCGCAGTTGATCGAGGTCAACATCTTTTTCCAGTTCCATTGCTTGTTGTAAAACGTAATCACCATGCCGTCTGGAAGTCAGGGCGAGTAGACCTTGTTGGAGAGGGGAGCATGGGTATATGTCTTGGATCTCATAAGATTGAACCATACAGGCACTGGCAGCTTGCCGTGTATAATCTGAGATATTCTCTAGGTCGTCTAAGAGAGAGAATGGTGGAATATCAGTGAGGGCGTTGCTTGCGATGGTTGAAAGTCTCTTGGCTTGGTCTTCCAGGGTAGGGTGCTGGAACACATCGGCAACAGAGATAGTGAACCCTCCGCGGCGAGCGTCTGCTACAAGTTTCATTGCAACCATCGAGTCTCCACCAAGCTTGAAAAAGTGGTCATGAATACCTATAGAGGTAGCATTGAGGTTGAGGAGGGTCGCCCAGAGTTTCTGTAAGGTAATCTCGATGTAATTGGTGGGCTGCTGTTTGGCGGTGTCGGAATCATTAGCAATGTCGTGAATTTGTGTTGCTGTGAATGAAGATCCGATTATCTTGAGCTGTGCTCGATCTATCTTTCCCGAAATATTCAGAGGTAGTGACTTCATGGCAATGAAAATGTTTGGGCACATGTATACCGGAAGAGCTTCAGAGAGTTGCTTTATCGTCTCGCTGGGAATCGAAATCAATCGTGGCGTGATACCGTCTGAGACACGTAAGACAATAAAAGCCGCCAGTTGTTGGTGATTGGAGGCTCCTGCAGGCGTGATGACATCGACGGCAGTTTCAAGGGCGTCTGCGAAACATTGAAGAACTTGATCTTCGATCTCGCCCAGTTCTACTCGCTGTCCTCGGATCTTGATCTGTTGATCTTTGCGACCGAGGAAATGTAGCTCGCCATCTTTGTTATAGCGTACAAGATCTCCTGTTTTGTAGAGACGACCCCGACGTCCTGGGCAATTCTCGCCATCGCCTTGAATAAGCCAAGCAGGATCGTGGATGAAAGCCGCATCTGTTGCTACAGGGCTCGAAAGATAACCATTGCCGTCATTGATGGGGCCCTCAATGAGAAGTTCTCCAGGGACACCAATGGGGGTTAATGTCTGATGATCCTCCGGATTGACGATCCACGTCACGGCACCCGCTCCTTTTCCGATAACAATATCCTCATCGTCGCGACGGTTATTCAGATTGAAAATTGTGCTGGTCGGAGTGCATTCTGCTGGGCCATAGGTGTTGACGACCCGCACATGAGCCGGCCATCGCGAGACATCGCTCGCCATTAAGCTTTCACCACCCAAGATCAACGTCTTGACGCCAGGTACCTCGCTCGGATCAATCAAGCGACTGACAGCGGGGGTTAAGTCGATAAAGTTGGTATCGAAGGAGTTGATAGAATGCGTGAGCCTGTTCTTTCGATCATCTTCCGACGGGATGCAGAGACATGCTCCTGCCGTCAGGGTGAAGAGTATATTGGAGATGGAGACATCAAAGGCATAAGAAGCAAAGTCGAACACTCGGCATGAACTATAGTAGCCCATACGCTTTGCTTGATGTTGGATCGCGGATGCAAACGATCTGTTACTAACAAGTACACCCTTGGGCTCACCAGTGGTACCAGATGTAAACACGGCGTATAGGGTTGATGCAGGATCAGTGGCGGGAAGTTGCTGATCGGGCATAGGATCGGATAAAGAAGGTGTTGGGCCGACGACAACAATATTGCTAGCCATGGATTGTGCCCTTGTGAAAGTGGTCTCGGTAGCAAGGAGGATACGCGACCCTGTCTTAACTAACATGGTATGCAGCCGCTGTTTCGGAAGTGAAGTATCAAGAAGGACAAATGTGGCCCCTGCTTTCATGATTGCGAGCAACGCCACGATAGCCCAGCGGGACTTGTCTGAGAAAATGGGAACAATGGATCCCTCTACATCATAGTGAAGGAGCTTGGAGCTTAGGGAAGATGCCTCAGACTCTAGTTCGCCATAGGTAAATTTTCCATCCCATGAATCAATCGCTGGACGATCTGGCTGTTCTCGGGCTTTGGCCTCAATCAGATCTCGTACAGACGTCTTGGCAGCCTCAGGCAAAGATTTGTTCCAGGTCCATATGAGTTGCCTATCCTGTTTCGAGAGACAGTCGAGGTTGGATAGAGTAGAAGACGCATCGCTGATGATTCCAGACAAGGCTTCGGAGAGTGAAGTTGCGACCTTTGAACCCTCAGATCCGAAGAAATCGGACCGGGTGACGATGATAACCTCAAAAGCATCGTCGCTATCGATGGCTTGGATCCAAATATCGTACTAAAGTCCTTGTATTAGCCTGGAGATTATATAATGCAGTGAATAAGATCATGAAGTTACCTCAGTAGGGTCCTCGCTGTTGAGACTGTTAATTCTGACGGCTGAATGGTCTGCATCTGTTCCCTCGACAATCTTCTGTAACGTCACGACGCTATTAAAGAGCGACGAAGATCCAAGTCTGAGTAGATTGTGTATCTCGGCCAGTGACACAGCTTGATAAGATAGACCTTGCAGATATCCTTTTTGTAGTGCTTGTAGATGCTCCTTGATAGTTGTTTCCGGCGTCTGTGGAGCTTTGCATGGTAACATGCCGATGAAAGGGCCGAATATGTCATTCACGCGATCAATTGGCACATCGCGACCTGATGATAGTACGCCGAAGGATGGACAAGTAGAGCCGGTGTATAGGCTTAACACAGCAGCCCATGCTAGCTGCAGTACCGTGGCAGGCGTCACCTCCATATCTGCACAAAAACGGCGCAGTTGACGAGTGTCGATACCAGGAACCTCGATGCATATTTCCATTGCGTCTTCAACGCTCTCTGCCAGGCGAGGAAACAAACAAGGCTCAATGTTATCAAGATGCGATTTCCAGTGTGCCAGGCCTTGCTCATGTGAAGTTTTGCCAATGTACGAGATAAACTCTTTGTATGAAGGACAATGAAGGTCGAGATTGCCGTCAAAAGCTGCTCGAAGCTCGTTAATAAGGATGCTTTTTGAGTGTGCGTCTGTTATGGCGTGGTTCATTTCAAAGACAAGTCGTGCAGCTGTCGGGCTTTGACGAACAATCAGTAGCCGGTGCTGTAGCCTGGGGAAACGCTCGGACTTGCGGTCCGCGTCATAACTTTTGTTGGGAAACCTGAAGTGCTGATCATCTTGAACTTCAACATCGGGAACAGGATTTTTGAGAACAACGTGGACATGAGAGTGTTCGCCAGACCAGCCTTCAACAATGACTGCTCTCAAAAGCGCGTGTTTCTTGACCACCTCATACCAAGCATCCCGAACACGTTCGAGGACCAGTGGAATTCCATCACAGCTTGTGGAGAGCTCCACTTCGAATTTCGTATGGTAGTTTTCCTGGTTCTTCATTTGACTGACAAGCATACCTTCTTGGATTGGTGCACAAGGGAAAATATCGTCAATCTCTTGAGGAAGAATCTCCATGTTCGGTAAGGTCATGTGCACAAACTGATCCATATCTGAATAGGACTTGAAAACTCCCGGGAAGTCTGCTAATGTCCATTCAGATATCCTCGTAGTAAATTCAGACCCGATCGTCGTAAGAATGTATTCATAGTGATGCATCCAAGATTTGATACCATCTTGCTGTAATAATGCCTCGTCACATACCATCATCACACGCAATTGACCTTGGCTGACCTGCACAAGAACATCGAATAGGGATGACCGCTGGTATTTTTTCAACGAAGGGGGGTTGCTGCCATCTGGTAGAGGAATGCTCTCAAACAAAGCCCCCTCCCGTTCCATCTGCTGATACAAGCCGGCATAGTTAAATGTAATCTCCAAAGGGAGCTGAGAAACAAAGTCTTTCGCCTTGTCTGAGGTCAATAGACATGACGTAAAGTAGTCCCAGCCATTCATTGGTATGCTACGCATGACATCTTTGGTTCGGCGAACAAATTCCGAAATGTCTTTACTGTTATTGTCGATGGAAAGTTGAATCGGATAGAGTGTCGTAAACCAGCCAACCGTCTGCGAGATGTCAATCGAATCGTCCCAAACTTCGCGACCATGACTTTCGTTGAAAACAGCGGGGACTCCTCTATCTGGAAATGCCTTGCCGAAAGAGTAGATGAGAGATGCGATCATCAATTCAATCGGCTGGGTCTGAAAGGCGCCATTGCATGTACCCAGAATGTCGGAGGTGGTGGTTTCGCTCAAGGAGAATTCCATGACTTTAGGCATTCTTGATGTGGTGTGGTTGGTATCCAGCCCCCAGTAGGAGAGTAGAGGAGGGGTAACCTTGAAGGGAAGCTCATACTCCGAGACCAGATGGTCAAGTGCATACGACTTTTGCATTCTAGTCCAGCTCGGGAAGCTGAGACTAGATTGAATGGGGGACGCTCCTTGGACCAGTTTCTCCTCCAATTGTTGCAGCAAGACCCTCCAAGAGACCAGATCGACTACCAGATGGTGAATTGAGATGAAGAGTTGCTGAGGAACGCCTTCTCCTTCGTCAATGAGCATAGAGGAAAGAAGAGGACCGTTCTCAATATCTAGTCGTTCCCGAGCGCTAGCAACGAGGGCAGACACTTCAGTTTCTTCGAGGCATTTCTCGTACTGAACATAAAATGACCCATCAATGTCATCAGAAACTATTTGTTCCCATGCACCAGGCGATGTCTCCTTGAACCGGGTGTGCAAGACCGGATGCTGAATAATTAATGTTTCCAAAGTATCACACAGTCCGCCATATGATACACGACCCTGTAGCTTCAATAAGAAGGCCTGGTCAAATGAAATCCTCGGGTCGATCTGGGTAGAGAAGTACAGGTTCTGGATGGGACTTAGAGGGAAGTTCTGGCCTGGTACGAGCTCAAGGGGTACGGGAACAACAGGAGAAGACTTTGGGTCGTCTTCATTCGAGGCCAAGATTCGCGATATGGTCTTTTCACGAAGGATGCGAGCCACGGCGACCCAAAGACCTTGCGCTCTAGCACTGGAAGAGACTCGCATGGCAGTAATAGAATCGCCGCCTAGTCGGAAGAAGCTATCATCTAGCCCAATGTTGGATGGCTCGATATTGAGGGCGTCGCCCCAAACATCACGAAGAATACGCTCAGATTCAGTTGTGGGTACTCTCTTGCCGCTACTTGAAGCATTGGGTAGAGAAGCTGCAGTAGTAGACGCAATGTGTCTCAGCGCCTCGCGGTCCGTCATGCCCGAACTTGACAGCGGCATGTGATCTACCTCCCAGCACATGGTGGGGATCATACAGGCGGGAAGCGTCTTGGCCATGTCGTTTTCAACTTCGACGGGGAGAGAGAACATTCGCAAGGCTGTACTTCCAGACAGTTTCGCAGTATCTCCGTTGTTTCGTAGGAATGTCACAAACGCCGCAAGGCAAATTTCTGTCCCCTCGCCAGAAAGCTGAACAGCCTCAGCAACGATTTCAGAGGCCAGAGGCAGGTATGACTTGAGCGTGTGCTCAACCTGACCTAGATCGACTCGCTGTCCTCTTATCTTGACTTGGTTGTCCTTCCGTCCTATGTAGCTAACGCTACCGTCTTGGTGAAGGATGCCGAGGTCTCCTGTCTTGTACAAGCGGCCACTCCGGCCGGGTATTCCGGTGGCGCCTTCCAAAAGCCATTTTGGGTTTTCAATAAAGGCAGCTTCTGGTTCAGCTTGACCGTTGATATATCCGTCTGGCAATATTGGGCCTTCGATCAAGAGTTCACCAACTGAGCCAAATGGTAATAGCACTTGAACATTCTTCTCGTCCACCACCCAGATCTTGCATCCAGTTGGATGCCCAAGACGCTTCGGATCAACCATGGGCGGCTTGACTTGGCCGACAGCGCTTGGTGTGGCTGTCAGTGTTGGGCTGTAGATCTGAAAGACTGTAGGTAGGTGGGCCCATTTTTCAAAGTCTTCTTCTCTCAGTATCTCACCGCCGAGCATGATAGTATGAAGTGTGGGACAGGCAGAGGGTTGAATCAGTTTTGCAATCGAGGGAGTCAGAATTGCCATGTTGATTGAGGCGAAGCCTATCATGCGATTTATATCGCCATGTAGAGCAGCTTGCTCTGATATGACTATAGTGCCCCCATGTACCAGTGTTGTCAGAATCTCGAAGATTGCCATGTGAGAATCGAAGGAAGAATACTGGAGTACACGAGTGCCGCTTTCCATTCCGACCGCGAGTCCATGATAATAGCAACTAGTAGTCACAGCCTTGTGTCGGAAAGCAACACGATTTGGAGTGCCTGTGCTCCAAGAAGTGAAATATAGGCAAAGGAGCGATTCTGGGTCCGGAGATGGCAGTAGGCCCGGGGATGTCTTGGTGTCATAAGTAATCTTCCAGAACGCTTCTTGCGCTCCAATAGGAATGGCTTCAACATCATCACCCAGGTAAACATGCCTATACTTGTCGGAGGTTAACACAATCGGGACTGTCAAATCCTTGAGAATCTTCTCTCTGCTTTCTCTTGACTGGGTTGGGTCGAGAGGAACAAAAGCTGATCCCGCTTTGATCACTCCAAGTATGGCAACAATTGCCCAAGCCGACTTTTCAAACAAGACCGGCACATGAGCCCTTGTTCCAACCCCCAAGCCCACCAGATGAGAGGCTAGCTGGGTGGACAGATTGTCTAGCTTGTTGTATGTTAGGTCACGGTCCCAACCGCTTACTGCCAAAGCGTCTGGCTGTTCTTGCGCTCTTTGCTGATAAATCTCGTGCAGACAACGATCAATACTTTCTGGCACGTGCTCATTGAGTCGCCAGATCTCTTCCCTCTCACTGTCGCCCAAAAGATTCAAGTCGACGATACGGGCATGGGGCGAAGAGACGATCGCTGACAATGCCAATGAGAAGCTTCTGGCTATGCGAGCGCCGTCAGCCATAATTGCCCTTTCATGTGCCTCTATCATTATCGACAGGGAGTTTCCATCATCGGTGATATGCACGCTTACATCGTACTGTTTGAGGGTCAGCCAACGTTCTTTCGCTTGTAGGTACATTGCTCAAACCTCTGTTGGATCATCTCCGCCAATGACAGAAATCATCTGACTTCGACTGTCGTTAACTTTCTTGTTCTCGATCCGGCGAAAGGACACGGCGCTATTGAAGAGAGGAGTCCCTTTCGAACCAAGAGCGTTTTGAATAGAGGCAAGGGATGCTTGATGAGATGATCCTACAATAAAATCTCTCTGTGCCGTCTGACACGTTTGCACGACATCCTTCTCGCCGTCTAAGACTACCCGTATTGGTAGCATAGCAATGCACGGGCCGAAGATCGAGTCTATACCAGGTATTGGCAAGTCTCGCCCCGAGGTCACAACGCCAAAGCAAGGAGATGTAGTTGATCCAGTAAATTGGCTCAGTACGAGAGCCCAAGCTGTCTGACACACTATGGCCGGTGTGAGCTCGAATTCAACACAAAATGCACGAATTGCATCAGAATCGATGTCATCGACGAGTATCGTGGTCTTTCCCTGGCCCTTGTCTAAAGTTTGACCATCCACCAGAGTCGAAAAGTGACATGGGTCGGTTCTTTCCAAATATCCGGTCCAGTACGATAATGCAGCTTCCGGTGATTGATGGTCAATATGGAATATAAAGCGGCCAAATGAGGCTTGAGTAATCGGAAGACTCTCGCCCAAATACGCTTTCGTCAGATCCCTGAGTAGAATATCCCGGGAGAAGGCGTCTGTGATTGCGTGATTCATCTTGAGGATAAGTTTGGCCTCCGTATCACTCTCAGGTATAATGATTAGTTGATGTTCCAGAAGTCGTTTAGCTACCTTATCCTCAAGGTCGACAGATCCATGAGTCGTCTTGTCATCACGATCTTGGATGGTGATGCTCGGTTCGGGGTCTTTTAAAACCACATGCATCGTTCGATTGGATCCGGGGAATTCGGGGAAGAAAACGGCTCTCAAGAGTGCATGCTGCCTTACTACAGCACGCCACGATCTCTGAATCCTGTCAATATCTATTGGAACACCTGTGGCAGCTGTTGAAAACTGAAAGACATTCGTGGTCTGATACATTTGAGGATCTGTGGCCTGAGTGAAAAGTATGCCTTCTTGAAGCGGAGAGCATGGAAAGATGTCCTCAATTTCATCCAAGCCCATTCCACCAAGTCTCGAGATTCCATGCTTGTTGAAGTCGTTGATATCTTTGTAGGTTGTGAAGACTGTTGGAAAGTCTGCTAGTGTCCACTCACGCTGGCGGAGAGGAAGTTCGAGCGTTAGGTCTCTCAATGTCACTTCATAGATGCGCAACCAGTTGTGAATTTGGTCTTGATGCTTCAAGCTGGTGTCAAAAGAAAAGCTGCAAGCTATTCTGCCATCCGTGTTTTGTACGAAGATATTGAATAAGGCAAACTCGCGGAAGTCTGGAGCCGTCTGTGATTCGCAGTTGCATGGAAGGGGAAGTTTAGAAAACTTGCCGTCCAACTTCATAAACTGCTGCGTTGCTGCCACTGAAGAATAGTTGAACATTATCTCCACAGGGAACGACGAGATAAAATCTCTAGAACACTCCGAATCCGTGAACTGGGAAGTAAAAAAGGTCCACCCGTTCTTTGAGATGCTGCGCATCTCATCCTTTGTCATACGGATGGCATCCCACATACTCATGATTTTTTGTTCATGCATCGGCATCTGAACAGGATAGAAGGTCGTGAACCAGCCGACAGTTCGAGTTAGGTCAAGACGATCGTCCCATGGTTCACGCCCGTGGCCTTCGTTCCAAATTGATGGGATGGACCTATCGGGAAAGGCCACATAGAACGAGTAGAACAGAGCCGCAAGCAAAAGCTCACGTGGTTGTGTTTGGAAGGGATCATTGCAATGCCCAAGCAGATCCTGGCTGATTTCTTCGTCAAGTTCAAATGACTCGATGACCTGGGCCTTGCCTGACTCAAGGTCGTCGCACCAGTATGATAGCATTGGCGTGGTGGGTTTAACCTCGTCTAGTGCCAGGTTGGAGGCCGCGTATTCATCTTGCGCAGTAGACCATATCGGGAAGCTGATCTCTGGTGATTCCGGTATGGATCCTCTGAGGATGCTCTGAAGATCAGAAAGTAGAATGTTCCATGATACGATATCGACTGCAAGGTGGTGTATGCTGATGAACAGTTCCTGGTTTGGCTCGAACCAGGCTGCGCTAACAAGGGGCCCTTCCTCGATATTGAGACTGTCGCGTGTCTCAGCTATTATCCTCGAGCGATCAACAGATCCAAGTTCATCGATACTGTTGAGGCAAAAGGCATTATCTTGTCTCTTTGCAAGGTATTGTTCCCACCTGCCTGATGAGCTTTTTCGGAAGCGCGCTTGGAGGATCGGGTGTAAGGTGACGAGCTTTGCGAGACCATCCATCAGTATTTGATGTGATAGCAGATCGCGCACTTTCAAGAAAACAGTCTGATCAAAAGCCATACCAGGGTTGTATTGGTATTGGAGGTATAGCTGTTGTATTGGACTCAACGGAAACTGGTCCCCAGGTGAAATCTTGACGTCTGAGGTTACAAGTGAAGGCAGTCGCGACTCCGAGAGGGAGTTGAGGATGCTAGCGATGGTCTTTTGTTGAAGGATATGTCGCGTGGAAATGTCTAGGCCGGCAGCGCGCGCGGCGGAAGACACCTCCATAGCACGTATCGAGTCACCTCCGAGTCGAAAGAAGCTATCTTCGACGCCAATCTGGAAGGCGTCTACTTGTAGAATTTGGGACCAGATCTTCTGTAGTAGGCTTTCATCTTCTGTTGATGGCGCACGCTTCGATCCATTGGTGGTACTTCGCAATAAGGAGAGCTCAGACTCCGTGATAGACGAGCCAATGCTTCTCAAGGCACGGCGATCAGCTTTACCAGTTGTTCCAAGTGGGAGCCATTCCAATGACACAACGAGAGTGGGAATCATGTATCCCGGAATTCGAGTAGTGAGCTCCTTTTCCACTGAGTTTGGGAGTAAGAGAAGACTTGATTTAGGTTGCTGTGGCGTGTCCCGGCCTCCGACTCTGATATTCGGATGACTTTCCCCTGATACAACGAAGGCGACCAGTTCAGAACGGCCAGTTACTCCGGAGGGCTTGATGATCTCCACAGCGATATGTTGGACGTTGGGCATACACACCAGGACGTGGTGCTCAATCTCATTGAGCTCTACGCGTTGACCTCGGATTTTCACTTGGTTATCTTTGCGGGCAATGTATATGAGGTTGCCATCATCGCCCAGACGAACCAGGTCACCAGTTCGATAAAACCGACATTCAACTGGGAGGCCCAGTCGCGACGCCCATCTCGGCCGCTGGATAAAAGCAGCATCAGTCTGGTCTTGTTTGTTGAGATATCCTTGCGCTAAGATAGGCCCTTGCACCAATAGCTCTCCAACGGAACCGATTGGGAGGAGTTTGTGCGGATCATTAACATCTGCAACCCAGGTGTTACAACCAACCCCTCTGCCTATGACCTTAAAATTGCCTGCTGTAAAGTCGATGCGACCAATGACACACAGAATTGATGCTTCGGTCGGGCCATAGCCGTGGAATACGTTTGGAAGATGCGTCCAGCGCTTGAAATCCTCCGGTTTGGACACTTCTCCAGAGATAAGCAGAGTAGTGAGGTGGGGTACTTCACATGGCTCAATCAATCTCGCCACCGACGTCGTGATGGCCATCAGCGTTATGCCTAATTTCTTGAGAGCATTGTCTTTATAGCCCAGACGATCCTCATCTGAAAGCATACAGACACAGCCACCGAACGATAGAGTAGTGAATATTTCCAGTACAGACGGGTCAAATGTGAAGGATGAGAATTGCAATGTGCGGGTGTCGGCACTGAAGCCCATGACCTTCCCGTGGTAATGACAACTACTACTAACGGCTGAGTGTGAGATGAGGACACCTTTAGGGGCTCCCGTACTTCCAGATGTGAACAGAATGTATGCCAGGCCTTCAGGATCAGGAGGCGGGAGATGCTGTTGGCTGGACGGTCTATAGCTCATATGAGCAGAGTTTGGACCTATTTTGATAATATGGCAGTCGGCCGTTAAAGCGTTCGCTTCAAATCTTTCGGATGCTATCACGATCTTGGCATCAAGCTGCTTTAGGATTCCCAGCCTACGCTCTGGGGCTTGTGTCGGATCCAACGGGATGAAAGCACTGCCGGTTTTTAAAATCCCCAGCATAGCTACGATAGCCCATCGAGATTTCTCGAACAAAATTGGTATCTTGGAGCTGGGCTTGACTCCTATAGACATCATATGGAAGGCGAGCTGACTGGATAAGAGATTGAGCTCCCCGTACGTGAACTCTCCGTCCCAGGCGTCGACCGCTTGCTTGTTAGGTCGGAGGCGAGCTTGATCCTGAAATGAAGTATGAAGACACTGACGGATGGGCTTAGGGACTTCAGAATTCCAAACAAGGATCCTCTTGATGTGTTGATCGTTCAAAAGGTCCAGGTCTGAGAGGCAAGTGTCTGGCTTAGCCTGGACGATGGCCGAAATGGCCACGCCCAGCATATCGGCTACTTGGTGACCGCATGACCCAAGAATGTCAGTGGGGCTGGTTATTGCAACTTCTATATCTGAATTGCGGTCCGTCACTTGAATACACACGTCGTAATCTGTGTTGTCGTCTCCGTCAATCATTCGCACATTAACTTCTCGTCCTCCGTTCTCACACTCTCCCTGGATCTTTTGCAGCGATATGACGCTGTTGAAGAGGGCCGAGGTACCAAGGCCGAGCTCGTTGTGGATGGAAGCAATGGGTATAGTCTGATGCTCCATGCCCTTGATCATGTCGCGCTGGATGCTGGCGAGGACATCTGCGATTGTGGTCTCGTCCTTCAGAGGCACTCGACAAGCAAGCAGACCTACAAGTGGGCCAAAGATTTGCTCGATACCATCGATGGGCATATCTCTACCTGACGAAATGACTCCGAAGCAAGGGGTTAACGATCCTGTGAACTGTTTTAAGACCAGTGCCCACGCCATCTGGATCAACGTTGCCGGGGTTGTTTCCAGGGTTTCACAGAAAACGCGCAAGGCTGTCGTTTCGACTCTCGTGAGCAACCTGTCCCACGCGTTGGATTTCGAATAGGTGTACTTCAAAACGGGAAAGTAGCAAGGCTCAACTTGGTCCAAGTATGTGGCCCAATGCTGTATGCCATCGTCAAAAGACTGCTGCTCAACATAATCTGTAAACCTGTGGAATGAAACAGGACTCGCTGGTAGTCGAGACGAGTAAGCTGCTTCCATGTCACGCATGAGAAGATTACGCGAGTGCGCGTCTAAGATGGTGTGGCTGATGCTCAACGATAGCTTGGCTTCTTGATCGCTGATCTGGAAAATAAACAATTGGTGTTGAAGACGGCCAGCGTTGCCTCGTGCATTCGGAATTGAAGTGGCCATGGTTGCTTCTTCAAGAACCCGTACATCAACAGTTGGATTTTTGAGGATGATGTGCATCGTCTTCTTGCTTCCTGGAAAATTATTCACAAAGATAGCGCGCAGAAGGGCATGGCGACGAACGACCATTTGCCAGGCCTCTTGCAGAGCACCAGTGTCAAGAGACTTGGTGCTTGTGGTGAATTGCATTTCCAGCTGAGTTTGATACGAACCAGTATCCTTGGCCTGACTCATAAGAATGCCTTCCTGCATAGGGGAACATGGAAACATGTCCTCTATATCTGACAAATCAACCCCTATTCTTGGTATCAAACTTTGCTGAAAAGACTGAATGTCCTCGTAGGCTGAAAAGGCGGAAGGGAAGTCCACCAGCGTCAACTCTGGTATCATGTCTCCAAGTGTTCCTGGTATGTCAATAAGAGTTTTCTCATACTGTCTGAACCACCTCGTCAGTTGGTCAGATCTAGCACCAGATAAGCGGCTATCGGTAACAAAAGTCACCGAGATGCGATCGTTGACGGTTTGCACCAGTACCTCAATCAAGGCTGTCCGTGCATATTTCTTCATGGCCTCGGGCTGGCTGTTAGCGGGAACAGGGATCTTTTGGAACCGTGCGCCTTCTTCACCCGATGTTCTTTGCACTCCAGCATAATTGAACAAAATTTCCACAGGGAACAAAGATGCGAATTTCGATGCTGATGTAGAGGTAGAGAAGTTTGAAACGAATGACTCCCACCCATTGCTAGAATCGAATCGTATGCAGTCCTTGGTTTTGCGAATAATGTCAAGGAGATTGGGTGAAGAACCTGAACAAACTGCGACGGGAAATATGGTAGTGAACCAGCCTACCGTGGAAGTAATATCCAGTGATTCATCCCAACTCTCGCGACCGTGCCCTTCATTGAAGAGTATGGGCAACTCTCGATCGCTGAACACTTTAGCAAATGAGTACAATAATGCGGATATCAACAGCTCGACAGGTCTCGTGTTGAAAGCGTTGTTGCACTTTCCACCAAGGAGTGCGGAACTCGCTCTTTCATCCAGGATAAACTTCCTGTTTTCCGAAAATTCGTACAAATACACATCTGTTTCTATACCCCAGTACCTTTTTGGACGAGACTTAGAGAGTTCGATGAGGCTGGAATCTGCTTTGCTGTTTTTAGCTACGTAATCGGCCTGTAGGGTAGACCAGACCGGGAAGGAAAGGCTTGATAAAGGTTCGAGGCGGTCGTCAGAAAATGATAAGAGCATGTCCAAATCGCTCAAAATAGCTCTCCAAGAAGTCAAGTCTACCACCAGATGGTGGCACGAGAGGAATAATCGTTGAGTGGAATCACTTTCGATCAAGATCGCAGCGACCAAGGGTCCTTGCCGAATGTTTAAGCTTCCTCGGCAATGTGTAATAAGTTCGGGAACAGCATCGTCATGGACATCGGTATAGTTACGGAACGAGATGGCCTCACTGGGTTTGTCGGTGATAACAACTTGCCATTTGCCAGTAGCGCTAGGTCGGAATCGAGCGCGAAGCATTGCATGACGCAACACAAGAGACTCGAGTGCTTTGATAATATCCAGGTGTGGCGTCCTCTGATTCAACTTGAGTAAAACATTTTGATCGAAAGGTACCAATGGATCTTGTTGGAGATCAAAATAGAGTTGCATGATGGGACTCAATGGGAATGGTTGGTTCGGGGCTATCGTGACTTGGCGAGCGATGAAAGCCGCGTTAACAGTGTCAGCTGGCATGATGATTTCATCCAAAATCCGTCTAATTGTTTTGCATCGAAGAATTTGGGCGGTCGAGATGTTCAATCCATTCGACCGAGCAGATGAGGATACCTGCATTGCCGTGATTGAGTCGCCACCCAGTCTGAAGAAGCTCTCGGTAACAGCAATCGCGTCAGAATCCATGTTCAGCACTTTGGCCCAGATGTTTTGCAAAGCTCGTTCTGGACCGGATAATGAACTGGATTGTTTGTTTTGTGGTGCACGTCGGAGTCGAACCAGGTCATCGACGGGAATGGACCCAGCGATAGCCTTGAGTCTCCTGCGGTCGGTTTTTGCGGATGCACTGAGCGGAAGGCTATCTAGCTGGATGTAGACAGAGGGCACCATGTAGCCCGGCAGCCTTTCTTCGAGAGACTCGTTTAGGGATTCGGGTACCTTGAGTAGACTAGCGCTACCACTCTGATGTTCGCCGCTAGATCCAAGGACGATAAAGGCAGCCAATTGAGGCCCAGTGTCCTGTCCTGCCAAAGTTACCACATCAACAGCGACCTGGACGGCCTGAGGGTAGCAGGTCGAAACGTGATATTCAATTTCTGATAATTCGACGCGTTGACCTCTGATTTTGACTTGATTGTCCTTCCTGTTGACATAGGACAAACTCCCATCAAAGTTATAGCGTACGAGATCTCCAGTCTTGTAGACTCTTCCTCGGCGGCCCTGGTGCTCTGGGGCGCCCTCAGTAAGCCACGGTGGGTCAACAATAAAGGAAGTGCGAGTAGCTTCGACATTTCCGAGATACCCCGGACCGACCAGAGGGCCCTCGACAACAAGCTCACCCACGACACCAAGAGGTGCCAGACGTGAATCATCATCGATATCAACCACCCATGTCACGGTTCCTGCACCCTTTCCTATTCGAACAAGCTGCTCAGACTGGCCTCCTTGGTCGCTGATTGTGCTGGTTGGTGTACATTCCGCAGGCCCGTACGTGTTGATCAGGCGTAAGTTCGGCCACCTGACTACTTCATCTTGGCCCAGCGCCTCGCCTCCAAGGATAAGAGTCTTCAGGGCCGAAAGCTCCTGGGGATCGAGCAACCCACTAACCGTAGGTGTAAGGTGAACGATTGTTGCGCGGGAAGCCACTATAGCCGCCGTCAAGTCATCTTTGCGGGCGGTATCTGATGGAACACATAGACAACCGCCCGTCGCTAAGGTCATGAGCATGTTGTTGATGGACACGTCAAATGCATATGAGGCGTAATCAAAGACTCTGGCGGAGGAGTTGAATTGGAGTCGCTTGGCCTGGTGTAGGATCGCAGAGGCAAAGGCCGTGTGTGAGACTATGACACCCTTTGGCACGCCTGTGGTGCCAGAAGTAAAGACCAAATATAAGGCGTCCGAAGGTTGGACTCGGTATATCGTCATGTCATTTTCGGCTATTGGGTCTGGTGTTTGCGCGACATCATCATCAGCTCCGATGATGATGATCGTACTGGCAAGAGACTCGGCTAGTAGATTCGTATCTGGAGACGCAACAAGCACGGTAGATTTCGTTTGCTCAAGGATGGATTGTAGTCTACTGGCAGGTAGTGATGTATCCAGTAAAACGAAGGCGCCACCAGCTTTGAGAACCGCAAGTGCCGCCACTGCTGTCCACATAGACTTGTCCAAACAAATCGGAACGATGCATCCGGGAGAGATTCCTGAAGCTTTCAGACGCAATGAGAGGTTCGTTGCTGAACTCTCTAGTTCAACATATGTCAGCGAGCCATCCCAAGCATCAATAGCCGGGCTATGTGGTTGCATCTGAACGGTCTCGGCAATCATATCGTGAATGCAGACGTTGGCTGACTCCGGTAGCAAATGGTTCAGGGCCCAGACCTCCTGTTTGTCTATATAGTCAAACATATTTATAGTGTTGAAGGCCTTTGATGGAGTTTGCAAAATTGTGCAAATGGTGGTGCCCAAGTGACGGCTGATGCGCGACCCAAAGGCTCCGATCACGTTTCTTTGGCCAACGACCGACACATTGATACTAGACCCATTGTCAACGGCCTGGATGGATATGTCATACTGTGTAATTTCTTAAGTTAGCACGCAATAACACAACAGGTATAACTCAGGGACACTGTAATAACAATTGGGAAGTCTTACCTCTGTTGGATCTGATCCACTAAGAACAGCCACGTCAAGGTCTGCAGGGTCCTGTTCGGAAGGCTTTTGGTCTGATCTTTGCACAGAAACGATAGTGTTGAACAGTGGCATAGTTCCGAGTCCAATGGCATTGTGTATAGAAGCGAGCGGAATTTGTTGAAATGGTAGCGCCTGAAGATAGTCTGCTTGAATATTTTTAAGGCTTTCTGCGATTGAGACTGGGCTCCTCGTGTCTACCCGGCAGGGTAGAATCCCAATCAGAGGACCGAAGATGTCATTAATACCTTGAAGGTTGCTGTCGCGTCCTGAGGTCAACATGCCGAAGGAGGGCATGGGTGAGCTGGAAAATTGGCCCAAAACCACAGCCCAAGCTGCCTGTATGACAGCTGCTGGGGTGACTTCCAAATCGGAGCAAACCTTTCTCAAGAGATCAGTGTCAATGCTCGGAACCTTGAAGCTGACTTCTTCCTCTTGATCATTCAAACCATTGTCATCACTTCCCAGTGCTGGAAAGTAGCAGGGTTCAGCTTCGGACAGATATGACTTCCAGTACGAAAGACCTTCTTCAACAGGCCGTCGGTCGATATGCGCGATAAAGCTGCTAAACGAAGGGGATTCTATCAATAGCGAGCTCACGTATGCTGCCTGCAGATCCTTGATGAGAATCCCTCGTGAATGGGCGTCGGTGATGACATGGTCCATATCAATGGTCAGACGTGCCTCCGAATCATTGATTGGATTTATCGTCATCCTATGGCGGAGGTCTCCCAGCTTGTATATAGATGGCACGCCCTCTACCTGGGAATGAGGTACCCCCATGTGATCCTGACGTTCGATAGTTGGCGAAGGGTTCTTTGCAATGACAAGCATGGACCGGGTGCTCCCTGGAAATCTGTCGACAATGACAGCCCTGAGTAGCTGATGTCGTTTGACAACCTGTCGCCATGCTTCCTCTACCTTGCCCAAATCGATGGATTGTCCTACTCGACGAGTTGAGAGTTGAAGTTCCATCCGAGTGTGGTAGTGCAATGGGTTCTTGGCTTGGCTCATCAGTATGCCTTCCTGCATGGGCGAGCAAGGGTAAATGTCCTCCACATCATCGGCTTGTAGGCCCAGCTGCGGCAGAATGTCCTGTTTAAACTGCGAGATGAAGTCATAGGAGTTGAAAGCAGACGGGAAATCGTCCAAGGTCCAATCAGGGACCATCTGTGGAAAGTCTTTGGCAATATCCAGGAGTGTGGACTGGAATTGTGTAATCCAGGCTGAAATCTTTTCTTGTTGGGAGATCCGTTTATCGAAGAAGACGTTTACCCCCAACTCTCCACGAGTGACGGACGTATTTACCTCGAAAAGGGAAAATCTGTGAGCACCAACACCGGTTTGCGGAGTACAATCCACAGGTGGAGGGTTGACATTCTGGAAAAACGCATCTTCCCGCTCCATCTGTTGATAGAGACCGCCAAAGTTGAACACAAGTTCAAGGCAAAACTGTGATTCAAAGCTCTGCACAGATTGCTCGTTCAAGAACTGTGACGAGAAATATTGCCAACCTTTGTGGGGCACTTTACGTATCGAATCTTTGACGCGTTTAACGATATCCATTAAGCCCATTGTTTCCGTTTGTTGCTCCAAATGGACAGGATGGATGACTGTAAACCAACCAATAGTACGAGAAATCTCGAGAGATTCGTCCCACACTTCGCGACCGTGACTTTCGTTGAAGACTGTCGGGAGGGTTCTATCGGTAAAGGTGAGACTGAAAGAGTGCAAAAGAGCCGCAATCATAAGTTCGGAAGGCCGAGTGCCTAGGGTCTCATTACATTGCCCAAGCAACATAGAAGTTGTGGTGGTGTCAAGACGGAACTCTTTGTTTATTACATCCATGGTTAAGGACGTCTTCCCCTCGATACCCCAGTAGGATAAGTCAGTAGGCCCATTAGGTGGTGACGATAACTTCTCTAAAACCGGGTGGCTCTTGATGTGACTGTCCTGCAAAATTGCCCAGGAAGGGAACGATATACCGGTAAATGGAAGTATAAATCGGCCGCTCAAAAGCTCCTCCAGATCACTCAGTAATACTCGCCATGACATGAGATCTATGACAAGATGGTGAATAGCAATGAAAATTGCCTGAGAACCGTCTTCGTTATCGAAAAGAATGGCAGAAACAGTTGGTCCATTCTCGATATCAATACGAGCTCGACATGCCTTGACTTTCTGGGTGATCTTATCCTCACCAAGTGACTTACATTGTTCAACAGCAATGGCCTCGAGAGATGATGCGATTAGAAACTGCTCCCACCCTCCAGAAGATGTCCTGCGCAATCTTGCCCGAAGCATAGAATGTACCGATGCCAAGTCGGACAAAGCTTTGATCAGAGTGGGGTAAGCGACATGACTTCGGGGCTTCAACCAAAAGTTTTGGTCGAAGATGATCTGGTCAAGAGATACATCTTTTTGTAGATCCAAGTAGAGCCTCTGAACAGGGGTGAGAGGAAACGTTTGGCCAGGAGCAACGTGGGTATGCTGCCCAGTTGTCCGACCATGTTCGGTTGATGGCCTAGCAGTTGCCAAAATGCGGGCTATTGTCTTTTGTCGCAAGATTTGGGACGTTGAAATGTCTATACCCTTATTTCGCGCTACAGATGAGACCTGCATGGAAGTAATAGAATCGCCTCCCAGTCTATAAAAGCTGTCATCTAGTCCAATGATCGACGGGTTGACATTGAGAGTACGGGCGATGATATTCTGCAGGGCCACTTCAATCTCTGTAGATGGCATTCTTTTGTTGCAATCTTCGTCGCTATTGCGTAGCTCGACCAGTTGAGCTACTGAGAACAGGCTTCCAATCTTTTTCAGCTGTTTACGGTCTGTTTTTCCGGTGGCAGATCTTGGCAACGCATCAATGACGAAGAACGAAGTAGGAATCATGTGTCTTGGCAGTAGGTCCGTCAGCTGGTCTTCTAACAACTTCGGGACACGAATCGCAAAGCATCTCGTGTCAGTATCATTTTCCAGTTCTGGAGACTTGCGCGCCCATTTGTCCGAAATGTGTGCCTCTTTGTGCAAAACGACGAATGCCGCCAACTCTGTTACTGTATCATCCCCGCCAGATGGGGCGATGAGTTCAGCAGTAACATGCTGCGCGCCTGGAAAAGCCTTGGAGACCTGGTGTTCGATCTCGCCAAGCTCTACTCTCTGGCCATGGATCTTGAACTGTGTGTCTTTTCTGCCGACGAAGTGTATGGCACCGTCTTCCCCATAGCTGACCAAGTCTCCTGTTCTGTAAAGCTTTCCGTTCCGTCCGCCTTGCAAGAGCCAGCTGGGGGCATTGATAAAGGCCTTCTTGGTACGCTTAGTGTCTCCCAGATAACCACTGGCGAGTATTGGTCCTTCGATGAGTAGCTCGCCGATAGACCCTATAGGTACAAGCTTTTCAACGTCTTCGGAGTCTACTACCCAAGCAACGCAGCCCACAGCACGGCCGATACGTCGAGGGCTAGGCTGGTTCACGTCATAATCGCCAAGAAGACAAAGGATAGCGCATTCAGTGGGGCCAAAGCCGTGGAAAACTCTTGTTGCAGGGTTCTGTAGCCACCTTTCGAAGCTGTGTGAGGTTGTAGACTCTCCCGCAAGCATGATGCTATTCAGTTCGGGATGATTTCGCGGATCAATCATCTTCGCGACCGTTGGTGTGACTTCTAAGAAGGTGATGCCCATCCTCTTCATAGCGCCACTGATGTTCCCCATGCGCTCTTCGTCTGAGGGTACGCAAATGCACCCCCCGAACATGAGCGTAGCGAATATTTCGCTCAATGATGGGTCGAAGATATAATTGGCAAACTGGAAGTTCCTTGTAGTTTGATCAAAGCGAAACCTAGATCCGTGGTGGTAGCAACTTGTGGCCACAGCTCGATGTTCCAGGGCAACACCTTTGGGCTCCCCAGTACTACCAGACGTGAACATAACACATACCAAAGCATCAGGCTTGACCAGTGGCAATGCTGGTAGACCATTCCTTTCACCCTCTGATGCATGTATGTTTAACGTGGTAGGTCCAACGGGAACAACCTGGCACCCGGCCTGTCTTACGATATTGGAGTACTGTTCAGACGTAAGGATAAAACGAGCCTTGGTTTGCTTCAGAATTCGCCTCCTCCGATCTTCAGCTTGGGTAGGATCGACGGGTGTGAAAGCCGCCCCAGCTTTCATGATAGCCAACATGGCGATGATTGTCCATGAAGACTTCTCAAAAAGTAAGGGTACAATATCTCCGGTTCTAACGCCTGCCGCAACCAAACAACGGGCTAATAGTGTTGAGATTGAGTCGATCTGACCGTATGTGAAATCTTGGTCAGGAGCATTGACAGCCTGGGCGCCATGCTGAAGCTTTGCTTTTTCCGCCACAATATCATGAATACAGCGTTCGATAGCCACTGGCAGTTCGCGATTCCAAAGCCAGATATCACGGCTATCGCTAGGGGTGATTGCATCAAGCTCTGTCAAGGGTGTGTCTGGTGACTGAGTGGCCATTTGCTTGAAGGCCCAACCAAAAGATTCAAGAATCCTTAACATCTTCCACCTGGGCACAACGCTTTCGTCATATAACACAGTAACTTGGACATGATCCGGGTTTAAATGGCACAAGAGTGTCAAGGCGTGACTTGCGAACTCCTTACTCTCAGGGAGACCTTGCCACGTACCAATCTCGGTTTTTTCATCGCTAGCGTCTTCTGCCGGTTGAATAACAAGAAGTGTCTGGAATTCGGTAGCGCGTTTGGCTGGTAGATGCAGCTTTGCAATATTTTGAAGACCGATCTGCTCAAAGGGGATCATGTGCCGCGCTTGATCTTGCAACCTTCCCAAGTATGATCGAATCGAATCTGAACGCAAGATAGGAATGCGATTAGGTACCGTTGCTATGGTTGGTCCAATGATTTTGTCTATGCCTTTGACGGGGGCGTTTCTGCCAGAAAGAACAGCACCAAAAACGACATCCTGGATACCAGAATGGCGATGTATTGCCAACGCGCACGCCGCCCGTATCATCGTCGCCAAAGTAATGTCACCATCTCTTCGTTGAGGCATATTCCACTTCGTTTCTATACGGCAGTCAGCATTCGGGATCGTCACATCCATTGGGAGCACTGGGAATATGTCAGCTTCAAAGCCCGAGAGCTCGTCATTCCAATATTTTGCCAGAGAGGAACCTGTGTCCTTTTTAAGATATTGGACGAAGGTATTGAATCCGGTTTGTACTTCAGGTATTCCTCCTTGTAAAATTCGTGAAAGAAGACTTCGAACGGCCTGCAAGCTCGTGGCATCATATAGAGCATGATGAACGGTCCAGACGAAGTGAGCCGTTTGCGATTTAGAATCGATGATAATTGCTGCTCGCGATAATGCATCTCCGAGTCCGATAGGTTGAAGCTTGTTGATTTGCAAATAGCCCTCAAGATGATCCGATGTTGTCCAGCTTGGACTCTCGTCTAGGACAACTTGAAGTAATCCCAGACCTTCCAGCTGGATAATTCTCGTACGGAGGATCGGAACCATGGCGACGACGCTTTCCCATGCTGCTTTCAAATGGTTGGTGTCAGCGACCCTGTTGAGGGTTAGAAGGGTCTGGAGAAGATAATCCCCCGGTTGTTGAGTGGTCAAAGCAAGGAGACCCTCTTGAAGCGGTGTACAAGGGTAGGCGTCTTGAACGCAAGTAACCTCAACACCACACGCCTTGGCAATTTCCTTTCGGCAAGTCTCCTCGTGGGGAGACTTGAGAAGTGAAAACGGTGACAAAACCTCCTCAGGACTTTCATCTAAGGTTATCATCATCGACGCCAAGTCTTTAAGCTCGGGATGCGAGAAGACATCTGCGACGGTAAACTCAAACCCTCTTTTGCGTGCCTCAGCAACGAGTTTCATGGCAGTAATGGAGTCACCTCCCAGTCGAAAAAAGGAATGATTTGGCGTGATGGAGTGAGCTTCGGTGCCAAGTAGGTCGGCCCAAAGCTGCTGCAGTGCACGTTCTGAAAATGTAGCTAGTTCAGTCCCCTCTTCTCTTGACGCACTATCACCTAGTACCGCTATTTCAGAGTCTGAGAAACTGTCCATGGTTTTTCTCAATGCTCTAAGATCCGTCTTGCCAGATGAGCTTAGCGGGAGCCGTCCAAGCGTTACTATTATCGTTGGTATCATATATCGAGGAAGTCGATCTGCGAGTCGTGATGATATTGTTCGCGGTACAGCAATTAACCTTGGTAATGTTTCATCTGGCAATGCTTGTATGTCTGGAAGTGATTGGCCTTCCTCAAGCATCACAAACATAACCAAATCTTCTACTTGATGCATGTCTGAGACTGAAATGAGTTGGACGACGACGTCTTTGATCTGAGGGAAAGCATGGCGAACATGGTTCTCAATCTCTCCTAATTCGACACGCTGACCTCGTATCTTGACCTGGGTATCCTTTCTCCCAAGGTATCTCAGTGATCCATCCAAAGAATAGCACACAAGATCTCCTGTCTTGTACAGCTTTGCACCTCGACCGGGATGACCAGGGATGCCTTCGGCGAGCCAGATGGGGTCCTCAATGAATGCCTCACGCGTCCTGTCGGCGTCTCCGAGGTAGCCTTTGCCAACGAGCGGGCCTTCCAAAAGTAACTCTCCTGCAGCACCTACTGGTACAAGCCTGCCGCTGTCTTCAGGGTCGACGATCCATGTATTAACACCCATGCCAATTCCGATACCGCTATGCGCAGGATCTTCACTGATAGTACTGACAGGTGTGCACTCAGATGGCCCGTAAGTATCGATGACTTTGACGTGAGAAGACCACACTTCAAGCACATCTGGACCCGTCTTCTCTCCGCCTAAAGCCAGTGTCCGCAGATGAGGTAGATGCGCTGGATCGAGTAGGCGGCTTACAGATGGCGTCAAGTAAGCCAGCGTTGCCCTGGAATCATGAATTGATAGTGCCAGATTGTTTAGGCGATCATTTTCTGACGGGATGCACAAACAACCACCAGACGCCAGTGTCTTGAGAATGTTGTTAACAGATACATCGAATGCGAAGGATGCAAAGTCGTAGACGCGCTCATCTGGCCCGAAGGCATCACGGCCAGACTGATGGTATATTGCTGATGAGAAAGACGAATGTGGTACCATGACACCTTTTGGTTGACCGGTCGTGCCTGACGTAAAGACTATGTAGGCGGTTGCCTTAGGGGACAACTTTGGTAAGATATCGTGTGGGTATGTGACATTTGAGAAGAGGTCCTGGTCAACAACCACTGTCTGTTGAGTGAAACGGTTGCTGACTGATTTAGTTTGGACCGATGCCATCATGACTCTAAAGTCTATCTGTGACATGATGGAGTCGATTCGGTTTCCAGGCTGGGTTGTGTCCAGCAAGAAGAAGGCGGCGCCAGCTTTTAGAACGGCAAGGACAGATACAATAGTCCACAAAGATTTCTCGAAGCATAGAGGGACAACGTCTCCAGGCTCAACTTTGAGACGTATCAGATGATGGGCGAGAGTGGAGGACAAGGCATCAAGCTCTCCATAAGTCAGACTTCCGTCCCATGCACTGATCGCCTGTGCTTCAGGTCGAAGAAGAGCCTCCTCGACGATAATGTCATGCACACATCGCTCCTGTACTATTGGCACTTGGTTGTTCCAGCCCCATATGGTCTCGAGATCAGAATTGGACATGCCAATATCTCTCAAGGTCTGGTGTGGGTTGTTTTGGGCCAACTTTTTAAAGACAAAGTTTAGATGATCGATCATTCTAGCCATCTTCCAGTCCGCGATGACTCTGTTGTCGTACGTGGCAATTATATCGATAGCGTCGTCGGATAGCTCAAACACCATAGTTAAAGCATAGGAAGTCACCTGGCCTGCGAGTGGCTGTGGTCGCCATACGCCCGGTGTGCTTTCTGCCGACTCCGCATCTCTCATTGGTGGCTGGATTATGATCAAGCTCTGGAAGCGGCATGCCCGCTCCGTCTCCTCGTTAATTTTAGCAATGTTTTGCAAACCGAACTGCTCGGCAGGAATCATCTCCATACTCTGCTCCTGAACAACCTCCAGATATTCCACAGTCGGAGTCTCAAGGTCAATTCCAAGGCGAACGGGGACTGTCGCAATAGTGGGAGCCATTATGCTTTCAATTCCGGGAAGAGGAGCGTTTCTTCCCGAAACGACAGCGCCAAAAACGACATCTTGTGAGCCAGAATAGTGGTGTATGACTAGACCCCATGCCGCTCGAAGCAGAGTGGAAATTGTGATGTTGCTCTCTGTGAGCTTTGGAAGAGTCATCTGCCTCTCTGCACTCACAGTTGCGCGTGGTTCGTTCACCTTTGCCGGCAGCTCGGGGAATGCCTGTCCGTCGTAGCTGAGAAGGTTCCATTCCCAAAACGCTTTGGCAGAGTCTAGATCTGTTTCGGTTGCATGAGAAACAAACAAACTGAAATCTGGACCAGATGCTACCTGTGTTCCCTCCATCACCCGGTTGAATAGCTCTTGAATCAGCTGCATTGATGTACGGTCATATATCGCGTGGTGTACAGACCAGACAAAGTGATATTTTCCACCATCACTGACGATAGCATATCTTGAGAGAGGGCCACCCAGTTTCATCGACTTGGATTTATCAATGTCCAGGTAATCCTTGATACCTTCAGCTGTAACCCAAGACACACTTTCATCAATGATGCATTGGACAAGTCCAACATCAGTGAGCTGAATGATTCGAGTTCGTAGAATTGGTGTGAGTGCCACTATTTGCTCCCATGCTGCACGAAATCTCTCGATCTCTACTCCTATGGAGATGTCCATCACAAGCTGGCTCATGTATTCACCTGGCCGTTTGGCAGACAATGCCAGCAGGCCTTCCTGGAGCGGGGTGCATGGGTAGACATCGACTATAGTCTCAGGGCTTATGCTGCATGCTCTGGATATCGTATCTTGACATTCCTTAAGAGAAATGTAGCTCGAAATAAGAGAAAACGGTTCTGGGGTCTTATATACATTCTCATCAAGAATTTGTAGATTCTCAGCGAGATCGCTCAAGACAGGGTGTTCAAACACAAGGGCAACAGAAAGCTGAATGCAAAGGGCACGGGCCTCTGCCACGAGCTGTGTAGCAGAGGCTGAGTCACCTCCGAGGTGGAAGAAGCTCGTGTCAAGGGCGATGTTGGCCAGGTCGACTTCAAGAATCTTTGCCCACAAATAGGCAAGGGCATTCTGTGACTCGTTCCAGATCCTAGTTCTACTCCAGTTGTTCGTCCCTTGGGAGGAAACGAAAATACTGCCAATGTTATGCAGCATCTCGTGGTCCACCTCGCCGCTCTCCGAGCCGAGGGGCATTTGATGCAGTGCAACGAAACTGATATTCATGTGATCGGGTCCTAGCTCTGCAATCATGTTCACCAGTGAGCCCGGTGCCTGAAAACGGAGTGGAATGCGGCCGATGGACTGTCCATCACGCAGAACAGACTGACTATCGCCGTCGTGATACACAACGAATACGACAAGCTCAACAATGTTTGAGCTGTCAGATTGAGCCGCAATGACTTCGGCTACAACGTTGCTGGCTTCAGGAAGGTTCTCACGAACTTTTGCTTCAATTTTTCTGCATGCGATTGTCTTCCCAACTGCATCCAATTCTTTGGCTGGAACACCTCGGAAGGGGCCTGCTTCTCTAGTGGCACTTGGTGTCATGGCGAGTAGTCTTGTTGAATGTTGAGAGTTGGTTACGATCAGATGAAATGATGATGTTGAAGTGATGTTTGTGTTCGTAGTGCGTAATACGTTCACAGTGATACAAGAGAGCTCAATGTGGTGATCACAAATAGTCTCCAGCATTTGTGGAGTGTTTTGGACCGTGGCTGATTGACAGATAAAATATTTACTAATCACTTCTATGCCCACACCTCATCCTGATCAAGCAGGAGATGACCTAGACCATCAGAGTTGGGCCCAGATACCCGCAACCGACATGGAGATATCTTTGCTGTAGTCCGAGGATGTACCTGCTTGGACGTTTCATGGTCTCAACTCCATCCGAAGTATACCTCAGAGGCTATGCCCCACTAAGTCGACAACCCGCACACTTTAATTCTAGCTTCCGTTACTGACTGCCTACTTCAGCTTAGTACGGCAGCTCTATTTCTTCCTTCCGGACCTTAATTCTGTACTCCCGCAAATTTAGCTTTATAATACCACCTTAGCACCTTCTGATTTCAGCGTCACATTTAGAGTGGGCCGCTACACTACTCTTGTTTTATAAACTTTATCGCCCTAAAATCTCACCCAGGCAGCCGGATAATGTTTTGTGGAGGACCCGACCAAAGGTAGGCTCATGAATTCATAGTACGTCTTCCGCCAAGATGTATGCTCCTGCAGGATCGAACTGCATTTCATCTCCAGTTCTTCTGGGAAACTTTGAGCAACCTGGCAAATGTAGTTCCGCACCAGCGGGCGTCTCATACATCATCCCTTACTATTGTTAAGCGCACGCATTCTCTCTTGGGTTTAGGCTGCTTGTGCACAATTGTACTTCTGTAAAATGAATAATAATTATTATGAATAAAGAGACATAAAACAAATTTGCCTTTTAATGACTATTAGATATAGATAACAGGGTATTCAACATTATCCGATAGATATTACTTAGCGCAAATATTGGTTTTGGTTCGGATTCAATGTTATTCTAGGGTAACCCAACCTATGCAAACAATTTCATTTTATTATTGACTTAAAAAAACGTTAGATCAGGTTGTTATGGATCAGGGAGAAATGAGTACTTCCTTAATTCTTGATCTATAGGTATAACATATCGTATAAAATACAATTGTATTTCCATGATGTTTTCCATGATGTAGCCTGCAGTTGCAAGCAAAAGCACGTCACATTTTGTGCGACCACTTAGAACCAGATATGACAAAGCACACTAAGCCACATTGGGAAGGACTGTAAGTTGTCTTGTATTGCGTCGTCTTGGATAATAAATACTTAATTCTCTTTGGCATAACAACCCAGAGCAAGCCCTTTGAAGGTCAACTCTCAAAAGCCTTGGTTCTAACCCTCAAGCAATATACTCCGTCTCGGTGTAGTCCTCTTTCTCAATTCCATCAATAATATTTAGCGAACAAGCAGACCTATATTCAAGAAACCCAACTTGATCTTGCAATGCATACACCGGTATACTCACCTGTTCCGAGACACATGCCTTTTGTGCTTCCATCCGCGGCTGGTGACGTGGATTTGCACACGGCCCACGTTGAGCAACAAATAGCAACCAACAAATCTGGTGACAACGCAATCAAACTGATCATCGACCAAATCCGTCTAGTTACTCAAAATGTGATGGTGCAGCATGCCACTAGCAACATCAACGAGACACAGCAAAGGGATTTCTTGCGTGGCATCATCCGAGCCTTTGACCAGACCTGCTTGCGAGGCGAAAACATCCATGTGGCGGTTCAAAGGTTAGATACGTCCACGCTCGAAAAAACGCATATTATTCAATCATATTATGCTGCACTTTCTGCTAGTGGACTACCAATCCTTCCGCACAGCTCAGCCTTATTAAGACCTCGACGCTCTTCATCTACCTCCACAGTTGTCTATGCTATCTTTGGAGGTCAAGGTATCAGCGGATTCTATCTAGATGAGCTCCGGTATCTATTCACCACATATCAAACACTTCTAAAAAGCACACTACGAGCTTCAGAAGAGACTCTGCTTTCTCTACTCGATGTAGCTGACGCAGCCGACATTTATACTCAAGGTCTTGCCTTCATTAATTGGCTGGAACCGGGATCAAACGCCCCAAGCAAAGAATATCTCAACTGTGCTCCTGTTAGCTTCCCTCTTATCGGAATTCTCCAGCTGGCCAGTTACGAAGTTACCTGCAAGACTCTTGGTCTGCACCCAGGGCAACTCCAAGACTCACTATCAGGCACTTCAGGTCACTCTCAGGGCTTGATAGTGGCTGCTGCGATAGCCATGGCTGATAGTTGGGAGTCTTGGGGAACAGCATCGCGTGTCGCTGTCACGGCTCTCTTCTGGCTTGGTCTTCGCACTCATCAAGTCTTTAAACCGGCAACAATCTCTCCTGCGATGATTAAAGATTCCGAGGGGCACGGCGAAGGCGTACCAACATCGATGTTACATCTTCAGGGGTTTGAGAAGGACGAAATACGGACGAAAGTCTCTCAAGCCAACAAAAATCTTCGCCCAGGATCCCTCATTGCGGTCTCGCTTATCAATGGACCCAAGAACTTTGTGTGTTCAGGTTCTTCGATTGGGCTTTACGGGCTGAACCGTCAGCTGAGGAGGTTGAAGAAAAGTGATCAACGAACAAGCCGCTACCTTCCAGTTTCGGCTCCCTTCCACCACGAATGCCTCACTAGGGTTCCTGATATCGTTTACAGGGATCTCGATGGAATCGCCATCCACTCAGATAACCTTAAGATACCGTTATATTGTACGCGGACAGGTACGAACCTAAGCCTATCTGGTGGTGACGTTCTACCTCAACTACTCCGGCTGGTCCTATCGGAACCACTAGACTGGGAAGCTGCTAGCGACTTTCCAGGTGCGACCCATATCATTGATTTCGGTCCTGGAGGTGTCCACGGTATTGGCTCCTTGACCGCGGCTAATAAAAAAGGCCAAGATGTCAAAATTGTCCTGGCTACTACGATGCAAGGGACATCTTCTAGTCTTGGATATCAACCAGATATTTTCCAAGGGGTTTGACGTTGCCATCAAAAACTACGTTATCAGAGGGGGGCCAACTCAGTATATTGGAGTATTGTAAACAGTCTTTTAAAATTCAATAGCTAGAAAGTTCTGGACTTGTAGAGGGACGATTTAGTTGTTTTCAATATTCGAACAAGCTAATCCAACTCAATACTAGACGGAATCCAAATTACCGAAATCATGATTCATCGATGGTGATATCTGACCTCCATGTAAGGGTGTATTGGATAATGGAAACTCAGGACAATGCGAATCCTTGAATACTTGCGCGAATTATCGCTTAAACTTTTCCTTCCTGTACTGTACAACTGTCCTCGTCATGCAGTTTGCACAGGCGTCAAAAAAGAGGCGCAAGAAGTTTGCTGTGAGGCTCCCTGCTATGCTCTTTGCTCAATCGGGAAGGTAAAGGATTGTGATCCTGATCGGTTATATGTGTCTAGCTCCACGGAGGATTCTTCTCGCATAGAAGGATGAAAACACTGCCCGCCTCTTACCTGACTGGCTAAAAACCTGAATGATAGAGGAGTCGACTGCCGGTACAATCCACCAGGCGGCCGCCGTACTCTTTATCTCGCCAAGGAGTACAGATACTCAGTCACGTAAGCAATAGTCAGGGCGATTTCTAGAAGCGGTTAGTCTGTCGGTCGCTGTAAGTAGAGACTTGAAAAAACTACCCAGAACACGCATTCAGGAAGGCGATCGATATCAACAATAGCACAGGACGTGCAACGCGACGAAAAGATGGGCAACAACTGCCCTCCACACAGTGACCGGGCATTTGGACCTCGAGTCGATGTATCATGTCGCTCGTTTGATTTTACACTCTTATTTCAAGATGCCTTCTTTGCATTGTTGCCCGCTTGCGTCTTTCTCTTGCTTGTGCCCTGGCAGATGAAATTAGTATGGCAGAATGAACTGTTGCGTTCGGCGAAATCCAAGCTTCTCATCAGCAAGATGGTATGCACACCAACAGCACTCCTTTGCCCATATAACAGATCGTTAATAAATATGACTTCATAAAATTAGATCCTCGTCCTTGGCTTGTTTGCAACGCAACTTAGCTTCTTGATCCTGAGGTTGGGCCAGCAGTCGTTAAAAACAAGCGCATCACTTGCTGCCGACCTTCTATTAGCTTTATCATCAGTCACTGTGGGTGTCGTATCATATAACACACATAGGCGGTCATTACGACCGTCTACCCTGCTCTGTCTCTATCTGTCGTCTCTACTGTTATTAAGTCTACCTCGAGTGCGAACATTTTGTTTATTTGAGGATGGATTCATAAAAGAAAAGGCCTTGGTCACAGCCTCCACAGTCTTAGCTGCCCTCCTCCTCATCGCGGAAATGATCGAGAGACATGGCACCCTGAAGAGCCAGGTCAAAACAATACAGGGACTCGAAGAATTCAGTTCGTTTTGGAACAGGGCCGCATTTTTCTGGCTCTCGGAAACGTTCTTGAGAGGCTACTCTCGGATCCTTAGACCAGAAGATCTACCGGCGCTTGACAGCAAATTGGAATGTAGCAAAGTACGAGAAAGACTACTGTCATCGTGGGATAAATGTAAGAAGCAAACCCATCTCCAGTTCTAGCTCTACTATTATACATCTTCTTACGATTTTAATGTAGATGATAAGTCGGTTCGGCATAGTCTCCTGCGTGCCAGTTTTCGGGCCTTTTGGCCATCTATGATGCTTGCTGTGGTGCCGCGTATCTGCCTGACTGTCTTCAACTTCACCCAGCCGGCTTTAGTGGAAATAACAGTCAAGTATATTGGTCAAACAGATTCAAATACATCATATGGCAAAGCCTTGATAGGAGCATGGGCACTAGTATTCCTAGGCTTAGCTGTCAGTACTTCTTCTCCCACAAGTTTCTGTTGAGAGAGCTAGCTTATAAAATTGTAGGTTACCAACTCCATCTACCAATACCAGATGTCACGCTTCGTAGCCCGTTTTCGGGGCTCCCTGATCAGCATCATATATCAGCAGACCCTGCAGGCTCGGTTGGCTGATTTAGGCCAAGTCACAGCTATCTCTTTAGTTGGAGCAGATGTAGAGCGAATTGCCATGGCAATGAGCTTTGTTCACGAAATCTGGGGTTGCATCCTTGATTTGTCAGTTGCTATATGGCTGCTGGAGCGGCAATTATCCGTCGCCTGTGTTGCACCCGCTCTCGTGGTCATTATTATAATAGCTATGGCGGGCCCTCTAGGTCCCATGATGAAGACAGCACAGTTGCAATGGATCCAAAAAGTACAGGACCGACTACGTGTGACAACGGCAATGTTGGAGAACATGAAGACAGTCAAAATGCTTGGCCTGTCTGCTGTTATGTCTTCCATCGTTGAAAAGGCACGAAAGAACGAGATTGCATCATCCGCGGCTTTCCGCAAGTTCCTTGTGTTTCAGCTCATTGCTTCAAACGCGCCAATCAATATTGCCCCCGTTGTGACATTCGCGGTTTATGTCATCATCGCCATTTTCTGGAAGAACGAGTCTCTTCTTGCAGCGCAGGGTTTCACTGCCATAACCCTTATTAATCTCTTGACCACACCGACGCTTCTGTTCATTCAGGCATTTCCGACGCTTATACGTTCCATCGCATGCTTCGATCGTATACAGGAGTATTGTAACTATACTAGCATGTCTGCTCAGGGTGACTCTGAAGCGCCTGATAGTTCTTCCCAGGATCTATGTCGGTCTGAGAAGCGAGTTCCTGTTAGCGTACACACACAGTCGATAGCTTGGGCGAGTTCGAAGCCTGTGATTTTACGTAATGTTGATGTCGACATTGCAGAAGGGAGCCTGACAGTTATTGCCGGACCGGTCGGAAGTGGCAAAACGACATTGCTTAACAGCATGCTGGGTGAGACCGTGAATGGTCTGCCCATGGCGCCATCTGCTCACCAACAGGCCAATCATTCAGCATACTGTGGCCAGGAACCATGGCTTGAGACCGGAACAATCCGCAGCAACATTATCGGTGTGTCTTCATATCAATCACAATGGTATGCAACCGTAAGGTACGCCTGTGGACTCGACCCAGACATTCAAGAAATGAACAAGGGTGATCAAAGCCCCGTCGCTAGCAGAGGCACAAATCTCAGTGGAGGTCAGCGACAGCGCTTGGCACTCGCTCGGGCAGTTTACTCACGGCGTTGTACTGTGATAATGGATGATGTCTTTAGTGGTATGGACGCGCATACAGCAGAATTCGTGTCTCGACAGCTGCTGGGTAAGCGAGGACTGCTGAGAAGGCAAGGAACAACAGTCATCCTCGCAACACACAACGGTATGTTACTAGTGTATAATCCTGACGTTTGAGATTCTTCTGGCTCATAAATCCCCAGAAAAGCTTATGGCCATGGCCGACATTCTCATCACCCTCAAAGATGGGGAGATCCATGCGATTGGGAGCCCTGAGAGACAACTGGCGCCGGGGTACCTTGTACAACACGACCGAGAACACTCACGGGACGGCGAAGTCAAATTGAAACAGGAAGATCAAGTAGTGAAGCCATCAAATCAGGAGAGTCCGTCTTTGGTAGAGTCTGTGGAGTCCTCCCGTGAGACTGATGTTGAGGCCAATGAGGATGATCCGCGGAGAAAGCAAGGCGATATCTCAGTCTACAAGTATTACCTCTCAAGCAGTGGCTACTTTACAACCATAACATTCATTGCCTTTACGATGGCGTCAGTCTTTTGTACAGAGTTTCCCAGTAAGTGTATTCTCCAACAATCTCTTGCCCTTGTTAGTAATGCTAGAGTGCTGACAAGATCCATTGTAGCAATTTGGTTGAAATGGTGGGCTGAGGCTAATGCCAGACAGCCGAACCAAAACGTAGGTATGTACATGGGAGTTTTCGCTGCCGTTGGAGTCTTGGGAGTTTTAGTCACGGGAATTGCCTGCTGGTTTGCCTTTATCCGCATTATTTCTAACTCCGCCTTGCACCTTCACTCTGCACTCCTCAACACTACAATCAATGCCCCATTCAGGTACTTTGTTGAAGTGGATACCGGGACCTTGATCAACCGTTTCAGCCAAGACTTGGAGTTGATCGACATGAATCTCCCCATGGTGATGATTAATTTTGTGCTCGCGCTCTTCTCAAGTGTTGCCAAACTCATCATCCTGGCAGTCTTTTCACGCTACCTTTCCGCTGCAGTCCCCATCTTTGTCCTCGTACTCTATCTTCTCCAGAGATTCTATCTTCAGACATCTCGACAGGTTCGTCTTCTGGATATCGAGGCTAAGGCGCCTCTGTATAATCATATCCTCGAAACTGTAGCAGGAGCATCGACGATCCGTGCGTTTGGGTGGCAGGTCGAGTACGCCGAACGCAACTCTCGGTATACTGATACGTCCCAACGTATGTCATATATGCAGGAAAGTGTTCAGAATTGGTTGTCGTTTGTTTTGGATATTATTGTGGCAATTTTGGCTATCGCACTTGTTGGCATGGTTGTGACGTGGCCGCACTTATTCGATGCTGGAAGCGTTGGCGTGAGCCTGGTCATGTTGATTTCATTTAGCAACCTTTTGACACGTCTTCTCAAGTCATGGACGTCGATGGAGTCGAGTATCGGGGCGGTTTCCCGTGTGAAAGGATTTGTGGTGGACACGGAATCAGAGAAGGACCAGGAAATAGGCCGAGGCAGAGTACTTCCAGAGGGATGGCCCTTGAATGGTGAGGTCACATTAGAAGATGTTTTTGCATCACACAAGTGAGTAGAGTGCCGGGAAACAGGTGTCTAGGTTATACTAATTCGTCTCAGGCCCAACGGTGAACCAGTCCTCAAAGGAATTTCTCTTTCCATCAATGCGGGCGAGCATATTGCTATTTGCGGACGAACCGGCAGTGGAAAGAGCTCGCTCATACTGAGCTTGTTGCGAATGCTTCAGACAAATGAGGGCCATATCTCAATCGACGACTTCCATGTGTCTGAAGCTAGTATTGGGGATCTTCGTATGCGTATTAACGTTGTCCCGCAAGATCCATTTTTCATTCCAGGGACCATTCGCCTGAACCTCGATCCATTTGGAGCAGTGTCCGATAGCGATGTCGAGGTAGTGCTACATAAGATCGGTCTCTTAGAAACCGTTCGGGCCTTGGGTGGACTGGAAGAAGACCTAGACACGGCTGCATGGTCTGTCGGTCAAAGGCAACTGCTATGCCTAGCCCGAGCAATGTTACGAAAGAGTAGCATCCTGATTCTGGACGAGGCGATGAGTAGGTGAGTGCAGTATGATATTTACTTGATCTACCTCAGTAAAAGCTAAAATATTCAGTGTCGATACCGTGACAGAATCGGTGATGCAGAATATAATAGACACTCACTTCCAGAAGTGTACGGTTATTTCCATCATGCATCGCTTAGCACATGTCATGAATTATGACAAGATAGCAGTTCTAGACAGCGGAAGATTAGTTTCGTTCGATACGCCGGCGAAGTTATTAAGCAGAGATGGTGGCATAAACAATCTCTTTTCTATAGAAGGTCACGAATAATGCTACTTACCTCAATGCATGTTCCACTTTACTCAGCTTATATCTTGAGTCTAGCCAGCAGCTCTTGAAGCTGATTAAGATGCTATAGATAGAACCGCAATACAATTATTACAAATCTATACTTCTAGTTCTCTCCTTCCTCACATACACTTGTGAATTTAGGTACCGTATCGTCCACGTCCAGCATAACAAGAGGATATTCAAAGTCCTTCTCCACCACTGCGCCATGAATTACCCCTCTACGCTTCAATGGTCCCCAAGCTCCAGTTTCCAGCAGCCCCCATTCCTCATATTCGGTCGTATGAGCAGAAGAAGAGACGTTTCCTTTCTCAGCATTTCGTATGACTCCTTGAGCCGCCCCGACTAAGTTGCTCCAATCTCCAGACACATTATTAACGGCGCGATGCTCGTCACTCCAACGCTTGAAGAAGGTCAGGCCCATGTCGACATACATTTCGGCTGTGACGGGAGTCTCAGGGGGTGCGTGACCTGTTACGAGATAAAAGGAGCGAGCATCGAGAAGCTGCACGTTTACAATCTGAGAGCTATTTACGTCCCAAATCCTAGGATCGTTGGTGTCGGTCTCGATATGCTACTGTATCCTAACGCTGACGCCAACCCCTAAGGCGATAGGTACAGTTGGTACATGGATAGTAAGAATAAGGATTTTGTCTTTGTATATGTTGAGATTCTCGTCTATATGCAAAAAGAAGTATATGGGTTAGAACCTTGTGCACCATAGGGGATTATCACGATACCTACCATTTTTGACAACTTCACCGGCGCATCTCAGTACCTGGTCCTTGACTGGGATACCAGTTTTGCTCATGATGCTCAGTTTGAGCTCAGGGGTGCTACCAGACGAGCTGAAAGACAATTCTTTACCCTCATAATGGACTATGACCAACCAGCCACCCCCTCGAAGTCGCAGGACAAGATCAACGGTCAAGACCTAGATAAATATAAACAGAATCATTGGAGCTCTGGGAAGAATGTTCTTACCATGTAAAGATCGTAATAGGCTAGTGTGTGGACTAGGTACGTAAATGGTTATTACGGCCGATAACGCCTTTGCAGGATGCTTACTGTCTTCCAACTGTTGACCATGATAGATTAAGCGCTGCTGATCCGTCGGGATGCCTTCCTGGTCTTGGCGCTTCGATTTGAGCTCATAGACCGTGTTAGATAGTTCACATTCTATGCTGACGACTTTTCCGGTAAGAGTCTTGCGATAGATTTCCATTGGGCCAATGGGTGGGCCGCATGGAAGGAATAGGTTGAAGAAGGGTTTCCATAGATGAGAAAGTTGTCTAACTGGGCTGAAGCATGGCTTATCCCGCGTCAATAGATATTGCGGTACATTTCCCGCCCAAGTTCTAGTGAGGGTGTGCCTTACGAAGACTCTTTGACCATCGTCTACAGGCGGGGAAGTCAAAGATTTTCGTTGGATGAGAAACTCAGCTGTGGAAACGCCTGTTGTCTTGTGAATAGCCTCTCTCAGATGTTCAACAGTAGCGTCTTGGTCAAGGGCCAGGAAAATGGGAAAGGCGTTCCTACATGTAGATTCTACAGTCTTGTCGCCCACAACACGGCAAATATAGGACTAGCTCGAAGTGCCATCAGGTATCTAGCATAAGGTTTTCTTAGTTGGTCGTCAAGATCAACGACGAAGAACAAGGGTTACAAAAGTTAGCTCGCACTGCCGGACTTGCGGATGATTCTTCTCCGTAATCTTTGGAAGCCAGGCGAGAGCTCGCCAAGATGAAATCGGAATTCATCCCTGAGCAGTATTCCCAGCAAAGATGTCTACGGCCAGCGAGTCTTTCGGTGCCTGCAGTTCCATCGCGATGATATCCAAAACCGATTCAAATGGATCGTCGTCATAAAACTAAAAACAATGTGATGAGATAGTGAGCACTGGGTTAAGTTAAAGGCACGTACCCTGAGCGAGATAGGAGGATGTTGGCTGCCGAGGAGCTTGATGTCAAACAACCACTCGTTGTAGCCGTCGTATATCGCTTCAGAACAGTTGATAACACAGTTAATAACACAGTTGATAACACAGTTGATAACACAGTTGATAACATAGTTGTGTGAATCTCACAGAGAGGAAACGGATTAATTGGTCACGTGACCTGATTCGTGCCGACTCAGTCTTCCAACTTCAGGGACTCTTCTACTTTAACTTTTTAACAATTTCCCCCAACCCTGCCCCCAGCACTTGCAGGCTTGCGCCCATGGTCTTAGGCCACGATCAGTATGGTCTATATAATGCTCTTCCTTATAACTTAAAGACCCTATTAATAATTACTAACTGCTCCTCTAGCTATATAAACTAGGCTTTATATAAGATCTTATATAAATCCTAATTAATTGCCTTAAAGAATAATTTCTCTACTTTTATTAACTCTTTTAACCTTTTTATTAGCTTACTTTTTAGGCTTTTTAGCCTTTTTAGCTTTATTAATATTATATATATAGCCTTTTTTAATAGGTTATTATTAAATAGCCTATTTATATAGATTAAAAGAAGGTTATAATAAAAAGCTATTAGCTTTA